>CM046797.1:35843774-35888774 GCA_025617405.1 Perca schrenkii | reverse complement strand
TTCAGAACACTAGACGAAATAAGAGTTTACTTGCAAAACGTAACGTGCAGAATAACTGGTTGGTTTTGGATGAATTGCACAGCCGTTAGGGGTGGGGGAAAAAATCGATACAGCGTAATATCGCAATATTTTCCGTGGCAATACTGTATCGATACACAGACGCCAAGTATCAATCTTTTATTCTATATGTGTTGGTCTGTTTGTCTGCTTGACAAACCCATTTTGAAACAATAAAATTGAAGTGAGATGAACAAACAGAGAAATGTATCTTTTTAGATAAAACAGATGTTGACAAAGTTTTCTTTTGGGGACATCATTTGAAATTGGGAAAGTTGGGGAAAAAAGGTAATAAATTGCAATATATCGCAGAATATTGCAATATCTTTAAAATTGCAATAATATTGTATCGTGACATAAGTATCGTGATGATATCGTATCGTGAGGCCTCTGGTGATTCCCACCCCTAACAGCCGTGCTCTTACCGTCTCCCTCCTTCTCCCCCAGGTGGACTCGGGTGAATAAGAACTACACCATCTACGACACGCGTCTGAAGATCACGGGCCTGCTGGAGGGGAGCGAGTACCAGTTCAGGGTGACGGCGGTCAACGCTGCCGGGGACAGCCAGCCGAGCGACGCCTCGGCCTACATCCTCTGCAAAGACCCCACATGTAAGAGATGTCCCTCCCCCCCGCCCAGGCAGTCTGCCGTTCTCTGGACCTCAGCTGGGACTAAATGTTTCAACACGTTTTAGAGCTAAAACCTTAGTTTAATTTCTCGTGTTGATCCCAAAATCTCATTCAACAAGAAATGAAGATTATTTGCAATTTGATGGAATGACGTTGGGACCCTCCCTCCCTTCCTTCTCCTTCCTCTCTCCATCCATACATCCCTCCCTCTCCCTCTCCCTCTCCCTCTCCTTCTCCCTCTCCCTCTCCCTTTCCCTTTCCCTTTCCCTTTCCCTCTCTCTCTCCCTCGCTCTCTCTCTCTCTCTCTCTCTTCCTTTCCCTTTCCCTCCCTCTCCCTCTCCCTCTCTCTCTCCCTCTCCCTCCCTCTCTCTCCCTCCCTCTCCCTCTCCCTCTCCCTCTCCTTCTCCCTCTCCCTCTCCCTTTCCCTTTCCCTTTCCCTCTCTCTCCCTCGCTCTCTCTCTCTCTCTCTCTCTCTTCCTTTCCCTTCCCTCCCTCTCCCCCTCCCTCTCTCTCTCCCTCTCCCTCCCCTCCCTCTCCCTCTCCCTCTCCCTCTCCCGCCCTCTCTCTCTCTCTCCCTCCCTTTCCCTCTCTCTCTCTCTCTCCCTTTCCCTCCCTCTCCCAGTCCCTCTCCCTACCTCCATCTCTCCGTCCGCCTCTCTCTCTCTCCCTCCCTTTCTCCCTCTCTCTCCCTCTTCCTCCTCTGCCTCTCTGTCTCCCCTCTCTCTCTCCCTCCCCCCACTCCCTCTCTCCCTCTCTCTCCCTCTCCCTCTCCCTCCCCCACTCCCTCTCTCCCTCTCTCTCCATCTCCCTCTCTCCCCCTCTCCCTCTCCCTCTCCTTTTCCCTCTCTCTCTCCCTCTCCCTCTCCTTTTCCCTCTCCCTCTCTCTCTCTCTCTCTCTCTCTCTCTCTCCCTCTCCCTCTCCTTCTCTCTCTCCCTCTCTCTCTCCCTCTCTCCCTCTCTCACTCCCTCTCTCCCTCTCCTTCTCTCTCTACCTCTCCCTCTCTCTCTCTCTCCCTCTCCCTCTCTCTCTCCCTCCCCCTCCCCCTCTCCCTCTCCCCCTCCTTCTCCCCCCTTCTCCCTCCCTCCATTCTGTAGGACAGAGATCTGAATCATGAACTAACCCTAATAGTCGTGTTTCTCTCGTGTTCTCCTCCCAGACACCCCGGCTCCTCCATCGATGCCTCGTATCACGGACACGACCAAGCACAGCATCAGCATGACGTGGACGAGGCCCATGTACGACGGCGGCTCGGACGTCAGCGGCTACGTGGTGGAGATCCTGGAGGAGGGCACGGAGCAGTGGTACCGCGCCACCGCCAAAGCCCTCAGCGCCAACCAGTACGTGGCCGCCGGCCTGGCAGCCAATAAGAAGTACAGATTCAGAGTCGCCGCCATCAACAGCAAAGGCACCGGCGAGTTCAGCGAACCCAGCGCCGAGGTCGAGCCGCTGGAGAAGACCGGTGAGTTCCAGCACGTTAATCCATCGGCAACTGGAACTTAATTAACACTAAAACCTTTAAGAAAAACTAATGTAGTGACTAAGTCCTATACTTAGCCGCTACTGGTTGCTAATTGCGATTAGTGTTTCTAACGTGTACTCAGACAAATGACATCCAGTCCTTTTCATTTAGTTTGCATCTTGCTTCGTTTATTTTGCACATCCACAGCATTGAGTTAAAATGGATAATAAATCATGTAAAGTCCCATAGACAACGTAAGCCGAGCACAGTTAAAAAAACTGTTTGCTCCTCTTCTTCAATTAACAACACCTGTTTGCATCAATACAGGAACTTAAATACCCAAGCCAGTCTAGTATGTAACACAAGGCAATACCATCCCCCTGTGGATTGGAGGAAACCACTCATATGGCTCCTACAACTAAACTGGAACTATATTGCACAGTTAAAAAACTAATAACCATAGAATTAAAAACAGTTGACATGAGATACTTTTGCTAAATTGTGTTAAATTGAGTTGGTTCGTGTTTTAAGGGGGCGAAGCTGGGCGTCTTTTCAGTTAATAATTAAAAATTGTCAAATTATTTGTATAGATTACAGCCCAAGTACATTTTTGGTGGCCCATATCGTATAACGTATAAAAACAAAACAGAAAAGACAATTTAACGCATTTTTTTTAAATTCGGCCCTATGTTAGGGTTAGGGTTACATTCCATATGTAGTCCATTGCTATTGGATAATAAGTTGGGTGTAATTGGCTAACAAATTGGGAGAAAGGGGGATAAAATCTGATACAAATTTATGAAAAAGGACAAAAAAAAAAATCTTAGAAATGTGGAAACATAGGGCTTTGGGAACATAGGGCTGTGGGACCATAGGGCTGTGGGACCATAGTGCTGTGGGAACATAGGGATGTGGGAACATAGGGCTGTGGGACCATAGGGCTGTAGGAACATAGGGTTGTGGGAACATAATGCTGTGGGACCACTGGGCTGTAGGAACATAGGGTTGTGGGACCATAGGGTTGTGGGAACATAGGGCTGTGGGACCATAGGGTTGTGGGAACATAGGGCTGTGGGAATATAGGGAAGTGGGAATATAGGGCTGTGGGACCAATGAGCTGTGGGAACATAGGGCTGTGGGAACATAGGGCTGTAGGAACATAGGGCTGTGGGAACATAGGGCTGTGGGAACATAGGGCTGTGGGAACATATGGCTGTGGGAACATAGGGCTGTGGGAACATAGGGCTGTGGGAACATAGGGCTGTGGGAACATAGGGCTGTGGGAACATATGGCTGTGGGAATATAGGGCTGTGGGACCATAGAGCTGTGGGAACATAGGGCTGTGGGAACATAGGGCTGTGGGAACATAGGGCTGTGGGAACCAACGCATTTAACACAGCCTGATTATGGGACTGTCGTCTAACTCTTCTCCACTCTGTTTAGAAATGCCGGACCTGGAGCTGGCCGAGGACCTGAAGAAAACGGTGTGTGTGCGCGCCGGAGGAACCCTGCACCTGGTGGTGTCTGTCGGCGGCCGGCCGACCCCCGTGGTGACCTGGAGGAAGACGGGCGTGGAGCTGCAGCGCCGCGGCTACATCGAGACCACCGAGCGCTCCACCTCGCTGATGGTGGAGAAGGTCAACCGCTACGACTCGGGGAAATACGTCGTGGAGGCGGAGAACCCGTCTGGCAAGAAGACTGCCGTCATCCTGGTTAAAGTCTACGGTGAGTCACCCAAACGTCTCCACAGAATCGGCTAGGCTATACGTTGATGCAAGCTCAATGGTGTTTTTTGCCTCCAATGGCAGCTAACCCTAACCTTAACCCTAAACATAACCATTGCCCCGTTGGGGGCTAAAAACACCAAACACCTTGATGCAACGATAATGTCTCACATGACCTATTGCATAACTAGTTGGGCCTCAGCATGTAAGACAACTCTAAAGTCCTTAAAGACAACATATAAACAAGCTATAAAAGTTTTAGATAGAAAATCTAGAATGTACTATCACTGTCAGATTTCACTAAGGTCTATATAAAAGAGACTTCAGATACAGTATTAGAGGACCACTAAGGTCTATATAAAAGAGACTTCAGATACAGTATTAGGGGACCACTAAGGTCTATATAAAAGAGACTTCAGATACAGTATTAGGGGACCACTAAGGTCTATATAAAAGAGACTTCAGATACAGTATTAGGGGACCACTAAGGTCTATATAAAAGAGACTTCAGATACAGTATTAGGGGACCACTAAGGTCTATATAAAAGAGACTTCAGATACAGTATTAGGGGACCACTAAGGTCTATATAAAAGAGACTTCAGATACAGTATTAGAGGGACCACTAAGGTCTATATAAAAGAGACTTCAGATACAGTATTAGGGGACCACTAAGGTCTATATAAAAAGAGACTTCAGATACAGTATTAGGGGGACCACTAAGGTCTATATAAAAGAGACTTCAGATACAGTATTAGGGGACCACTAAGGTCTATATAAAAGAGACTTCAGATACAGTATTAGGGGACCACTAAGGTCTATATAAAGAGACTTCAGATACAGTATTAGGGGACCACTAAGGTCTATATAAAAGAGACTTCAGATACAGTATTAGGGGACCACTAAGGTCTATATAAAGAGACTTCAGATACAGTATTAGGGGACCACTAAGGTCTATATAAAAGAGACTTCAGATACAGTATTAGGGGACCACTAAGGTCTATATAAAAGAGACTTCAGATACAGTATTAGGGGACCACTAAGGTCTATATAAAAGAGACTTCAGATACAGTATTAGGGGACCACTAAGGTCTATATAAAAGAGACTTCAGATACAGTATTAGGGGACCACTAAGGTCTATATAAAGAGACTTCAGATACAGTATTAGAGGACCACTAAGGTCTATATAAAAGAGACTTCAGATACAGTATTAGAGGGACCACTAAGGTCTATATAAAAGAGACTTCAGATACAGTATTAGGGGACCACTAAGGTCTATATAAAAGAGACTTCAGATACAGTATTAGGGGACCACTAAGGTCTATATAAAGAGACTTCAGATACAGTATTAGGGGACCACTAAGGTCTATATAAAGAGACTTCAGATACAGTATTAGGGGACCACTAAGGTCTATATAAAAGAGACTTCAGATACAGTATTAGGGGACCACTAAGGTCTATATAAAAGAGACTTCAGATACAGTATTAGGGGACCACTAAGGTCTATATAAAAGAGACTTCAGATACAGTATTAGGGGACCACTAAGGTCTATATTAAAGAGACTTCAGATACAGTATTAGGGGACCACTAAGGTCTATATAAAAGAGACTTCAGATACAGTATTAGGGGACCACTAAGGTCTTTATAAAAGAGACTTCAGATACAGTATTAGGGTACCACTAAGGTCTATATAAAAGCATCCAAAGAGCACCATGTCATGGGATCTTTAAAGGAACTTTTCTGTTAAATTCTGTTGGGCCCAACCTTTAGGGCCCGATTACATCTCTACTCTCCGTCTCCCAGTAAAAACACGCTGACATCTTCTCCTCCTCCGCTCGTCTCTCTCCCCTGCAGACACCCCCGGTCCTCCCGGCTCCGTGAAGGTGAAGGACTACACCAAAGAGTCGGTGGTGATCACGTGGGACGTCCCGAGCATCGACGGTGGCGCTCACATCAGCAACTACATCGTGGAGAAGCGCGAGGCGACCATGAAGTCGTACAAGACGGTGACCACCGAGTGCAGGAAGACGCTGTTCCGGATCACCGGCCTGGAGGAAGGCGTGCACTACTTCTTCAGAGTGCTGCCGGAGAACATCTACGGCGTGGGCGAGCCCTGCGAGACGGCCGAGGCCGTGCTGGTGTGCGAGGTGCCGTCGGTGCCTCAGGACCTCCAGGTGGTCGACGTCACCAAGTCGTCCGTGACGCTGCGCTGGGAGAGGCCGCTGCACGAAGGTGGCAGCCGGCTGAACGGATACGTCATCGACGCCTGCAAGGTGGGTCCAAAGGCTTCTTTCTCACTACATCAAAGTTAAGGTGATTTGAGAGGTATTGCAGGAAATCTTCGCAGGTCGGATTCGAACCCTGGACCTCTGTGTCGAGGCATTAACCTGGGCCAGGTCATGTTTGTAAATGAGAAGTTGTTCTCAAACAGTTTACCTGGATAAATAAAGGTTTAAAAAAATAAAAAAATAAAAATAAAACCTCTCAGCATTTGTGCGCCTGCTCTACCCACTGATACAACCGGCCACTTGTTCTTTTGTTCACATGTTTTTGTTGATTTTATTCCAATTTTCTTATCACTTTTTTGGCATTTTTTTTTTAATTATGTTCTTGTCAATTTTCTTAGCACGTTTTTTCTTCCGATGTTTTTCACTTTTTCAATTATTTTTTTGGTGACTTTTTTTCAGTGTTTTTAAAAAAGAAAAGTTTTTGTTGATTTTTCTCCTGTGTTTTTGTAGCTTTTTCCAACATTTGTCACTCTTTTCAATGTCCTTTTGTCATAGTTCTGATATAGAAACATTTTGTAAATGGGTCAAACCCGAGGACTAAAGGAGGGTTTATGATGAATACTCTTCTTCTGCTTCTCCAAGGTGGGCACGGACCGGTGGAGTACCGTGGCAACGCTGAAGGCGTCGGTGTCCCAGCATACAGTCCAGTCTCTGGTGGAGAACGACCAGTACCTGTTCAGGGTCCGAGCCACCAACAGCAGGGGGGCCAGCGAGCCCATGGACACGGTCACGCCCGTCACCATCCAGGACATCAAGGGTGAGACACAAACACCGCCGTGGCTAGAAGGGATACAGCCACGGCTAGAAGGGATACAGACACAGCTAGAAAAGATACAGACACGGCTAGAAGGGATACAGACACGGCTAGAAGGGATACAGACACGGCTTGAAGGGATACAGACACGGCTAGAAGAGATACAGACACGGCTAGAAGAGATACAGACACGGCTAGAAGGGATACAGACACGGCCTAGAAGAGATACAGACACGGCTAGAAGGGATACAGACACGGCTAGAAGGGATACAGACACAGCTAGAAAAGATACAGACACGGCTAGAAGGGATACAGACACGGCTAGAAGGGATACAGACACAGCTAGAAAAGATACAGACACGGCTAGAAGGGATACAGACACGGCTAGAAGGGATACAGATACGGCTTGAAGGGATACAGACACGGCTAGAAGAGATACAGACACGGCTAGAAGAGATACAGACACGGCTAGAAGAGATACAGACACGGCTAGAAGGGATACAGACACGGCCTAGAAGAGATACAGACACGGCTAGAAGGGATACAGACACAGCTAGAAAAGATACAGACACGGCTAGAAGGGATACAGACACGGCTAGAAGAGATACAGACACGGCTAGAAGGGATACAGACACGGCCTAGAAGGGATACAGACACAGCTAGAAGGGATACAGACACGGCCTAGAAGAGATACAGACACGGCTAGAAGGGATACAGTCACAACTAGAAGGGATACAGTCACAGCTAGAAAGGATACAGCCGTGGCTAGAAGAGATACAGCCGTGGCTAGAAGAGATACAGCCGTGGCTAGAAGAGATACAGCCGTGGCTAGAAGAGATACAGTCACAGCTAGAAAGGATACAGCCGTGGCTAGAAGGGATACAGCTACGGCTAGAAGGGATACAGCCGTGGCTAGAAGGGATACAGCCGTGGCTAGAAGGGATACAGCCATGGCCGGAAGTTACGCTAAATTATATGGAATTTATATCACTTTTTCAAAGTTTTTGTCACTTTTTTCAAAATCAAAAACTTTTTTTGTCACTTATTACAAAGTTTTTTATTACTATTTTCAAACCTATTCTCGCCTTACTTCCTTCTTTCTACCGTCTTTTTCCAGGTTTTATTATTGAAAAAAAAAAATAGATGATTCCCGCTGGTTAGGGGGTACTTGGCTTAAAAACACAATTCAAAGGAGGAACATTATTGAAAGGAGTTTGAGAACCTCTGGTCTATTGGTTGAAATGTACTAACTCGTGACTCCCCTGCTGTGTGTTCCAGTGACGCCGAAGATCGACCTGACTGGCATCCCTCAGAAGATCGTCTACGTGCACCGCGGCAAACCCATCGACCTCAACATCCCCATAAAGGCCAAACCGCTGCCCGTCTGCTCCTGGTCCTTCGGGGGCGTCAAACTCAAGGACAGCCTGGAACGCATCAAGATCAGCAGCGACGGAAAGTTCAGCCGCCTCGTCATCCGCGAGACCACCATCAACGACACGGGACGGTACTCGCTGGAGGTGAAGAACGCCGTCGGCACGGCAACCGAGGTCATCAAAGTCATCATCCTCGGTAAGTAGACTCTGGTTTTGATGAAGCTTAAGCGTCAGTTTTAAATCAGTTTTCAGTCAGTTTTTAGTTAGTTTTTGATCAGTTTTTGGTCAGTTTTCAGTCAGTTTTTAGGTAGCACTTGGTCAGGTGGTAAATTGATAGTTAAAGACAGTAAAATAACAATTAACTTAAAGTTTTATTAACTATCAATTTACCATTGATTAGTGATGGTTATTATAATGTATTGCCTAGACTTTCTGCACACACATGAAGGCAAGGAACATAGAAAGAAGGAAGAGTCAGACGTCTCACATTAGAATTATGTTTTGTTGAAGTTAGTGAGGAGGGAAAGTCCCACTTTAACCCATCACCAACCCATCAAGCGACAAATGTTGGTTCAAATGTTTAGTGAATGTTTTTCAGCCTTTATTTTGGCGAAGCTTAAGCATCAGTTTTTACTCAGTTTTAGTCAGTTTTTGCCAGTTTTTGCCAGTTTTTTGCCACTTTTAAGTCACTTTTAAGTCACTTTTAAGTCCGTTTTTGGTCAGTTTTGTCAGTTTTTTGTGACTTCTAAGTCACTTCTAAGTCACTTTTTCGGTCCGTTTTTAGCCAGTTTTGAGTCAGTTTTGTACTACCAGCCACCATGTCACTTCTGTTTAAAATGGGAATGCGATACGTGAACATGAAGGGATTCTAACCAGCGGTCTTGTGTTCGTCCAGACAAGCCTGGCATCCCGGTGGGTCCTGTGAAGATCGAGGAGACTGATGGCGTGTCAGTGACGGTCAGCTGGGAACCTCCGGAGAAGGACGGAGGCGCCAACGTCAGCGGCTACGTGGTGGAGCAGCGCGACGCACACCGCCCGGGCTGGGTCACCATCTCAGAGTCGGTGACGCGTCCCTGCTATAAATTCAGCAGACTGTCCGAGGGAACCGAGTACGTGTTCCGCGTCGCCGCCATGAATCGTTTCGGCATCGGCGGCTTCCTGCAGTCGGAGGTGGTGGAGTGCAAGAGCCCCAAGAGTGAGTTCTCGTCCCTGTTTTCTATACCTGATCTCATTTATTTGTGGCAACAAAATAATAGGTTTTTATTATTTAGAATTTTCAATTAGTTTTGACTTTTGGATTTCATTTTTAGTTTAGTTTGAGTTAGTTTTCAGAGTGTTTGTTCTATCCATCTATGGATGGATCTATTAATCTATGGATGGATCTATTAATCTATAAATGGATCTTTTAATCTATAAATGGATCTATTAATCTATGGATGGATTTATTAATCTATGGATGGATCTATTAATCTATAAATGGATCTTTTAATCTATAAATGGATCTATTAATCTATGGTTGGATTTATTAATCTATAAATGGATCTATTAATCTATGGATGGATCTATTAATCTATAAATGGATCTTTTAATCTATAAATGGATCTATTAATCTATGGTTGGATTTTTTAATCTATGGATAGATCTATTAATCTATGGATGGATCTATTAATCTATGGTTGGATTTATTAATCTATGGATGGATTTATTAATCTATGGATGGATCTATTAATCAATGGATGGATCAATTAATATATAAAAGGATCAATTAATATATAAAAGGATCTATTAATCTATGGATAAATCTATTAATCTATAAATGGATCTATTAATCTATGGATTGATCTATTAATCTATGGATGGATGGATTTATTAATCTATAAATGGATCTATTAATCTATGGATGGATCAATTAATATATAAAAGGATCTATTAATCTATGGATAGATCTATTAATCTATGGATGGATCTATTAATCTATGGATGGCTTTATTAATCTAAAAATGGATATATTAATCAATGGATGGATCTATTAATCTATTGATGGATATATTAATCTATAAAAGGATCTATTAATCTATGGATGGATTTATTAATCTATGGAAGGATCTATTAATTTATGGAAGGATCTATTAATCTATGGATAGATCTGTTAATCTATAAATGGATATATTAATCTATGGATGAATCTATTAATCTATAAATGGATATATTAATCTATGGATAGATCTATTAATCTATGGATGAATCTATTAATCTATAAATGGATATATTAATCTATGGATGGATCTATTAATCTATGGATGGATTTATTAATCTATGGATGGATCTATTAATCTATCTGTGTTTCCCGTGCAGCCATCCCGGGACCTCCCAGCAGGCCAGAGGTGCTGGATGTGACCCACGAGGGAATGACGCTGACATGGCAGCCGCCAGAGGACAACGGCGGCTCCACCATCGCCGGCTACATCATCGAGCGTAAGGAGGCGGGCTCCGACCGCTGGATGAAGATCAGCAAGAACCCCGTCACCATGACGCGCTACCGCTCCTCGGGCCTGATCGAGG
The DNA here is from genome assembly GCA_025617405.1 of Perca schrenkii. Classification (NCBI taxonomy): domain Eukaryota; kingdom Metazoa; phylum Chordata; class Actinopteri; order Perciformes; family Percidae; genus Perca; species Perca schrenkii. The sequence continues at coordinate 35,877,926 of CM046797.1, read as the reverse complement.
GCCTGGAGTACGAATACCGCGTCACCGCCATCAACTCCAGGGGAGCCGGCAAACCCAGCGAGAGCTCTGCCATCACTGTTGCCATGGATCCCATCGGTACGTGTTCAGATACAGTATTAGGGGACCACTAAGGTCTATATAAAAGAGACTTCAGATACAGTATTAGGGGACCACTAAGGTCTATAAAAGAGACTTCAGATACAGTATTAGGGGACCACTAAGGTCTATATAAAAGAGACTTCAGATACAGTATTAGGGGACCACTAAGGTCTATATAAAAGAGACTTCAGATACAGTATTAGGGGACCACTAAGGTCTATATAAAAGAGACTTCAGATACAGTATTAGGGGACCACTAAGGTCTATATAAAAGAGACATCAGATACAGTATTAGAGGACCACTAAGGTCTATATAAAAGAGACTTCAGATACAGTATTAGGGGACCACTAAGGTCTATATAAAAGAGACTTCAGATACAGTATTAGGGGACCACTAAGGTCTATATAAAAGAGACTTCAGATACAGTATTAGGGGACCACTAAGGTCTATATAAAAGAGACTTCAGATACAGTATTTGGGGACCACTAAGGCCTATATAGAAAGCATCCAAAAAGCAGCATGTCATGGGACCTTTAAAGCCTACCCGCCTATTTTGAGTCACTCTCACCAGTGTGGAGTCAGTATACAGTATTTACCAAATGTCTGTGTGTTGTTGAACAGAGCCTCCAGGTGTTCCCGTCCAGCCCCGAGTCACCGACTCCACCCGGACCTCCGTGTCTCTGGCCTGGCTGCCACCTGAAGAGGAGGGCGGCTCCATCATCACCGGGTACTTCATTGAGATGCAGAAGGTGGACCAGGTGGAATGGACGCTGTGCAACACTACGCCCACCAAGATGTGCGAGTACACGCTCACCCACATGCCCCAGGGCGCAGAGTACAAGTTCCGGGTCGTGGCGTGCAATGCCGGAGGCGCCGGAGAGCCCGCTGAGGTTCCCGGAGTCGTTAAAGTCCAGGAGATGCTGGGTAAGTAATCCATAGCTCACTTATCATCTTTACAGACTAATCAACAACACATTTTCACTTGTCTTTGACCTGTATCTGTAACTTAAAGGGAGCGAAGATCAGCATGAAACTTTTTAAATATGCAAATGATAAATTTTCTCATTAAATGTGCACTAATTTGCATACACAGAAATGTGAACATTCTTGTTTCATTTCGTGACATATTATATATCTGCTGACTCAGAGTCTGAGAACAAAACCTTTAAAGATATGGATTGTAAAAACAGATATGGACACCAAACTTGCCCAGTTGATAACTGACATTATTTTTCATATGTGGTCACTTCTTCCAACATTTTAGTCACTTTTTCCAACATTTTTGTCACTTTTTAATTATTACGTTTGATTAAGTTTTCTGAAATTCCAATGTTTAAGTATGCAAATGAGGCGTTATCTAATGTAAACTTTTGGTGTATTTAGAAGAAATCTACAGATGCAGATAAACAAAGTGTAGTCAGATAAATGTTTTGTTTCCACCAGTCTGAAAGAAGACGTTTTATGAAAGATAGAGAGCCTTAAAATATTTTAACCTTCGTGGTGTCTTCCTGTCGACCCGCAACTTTGTGTTTTTATGGGTCGAAATTTCAACATTTAGTTGTTCGTTTTCTACATTTCTCTACGTTTTTGTCGATTTTATTCAAATTTTTTTGTCACTATTTTAACAAGATTTTGTTACCTTCGGCGATGTTTTTGATGGGGTTTCTTATCACTTTTTTTTCTGCGTTTTTGGAGCTTTTCCCAACATTTGTCACTTTTTTCAACGTTCTTTTGTTGTAGTTCTGATATAGAAAAGTAAATGGGTCAAATTTGACTCGAGGACAACAGGAGGGTAAATTGAAAAGTATTTTTTGCCTCTAATTGACAAACACCCGATCTTTCCCCTCCAGATTATCCCGACTACGAGCTGGAGCGTAAGTACGAGGAGGGCTACGTGGTGCGGCAGGGCGGAGTCATCCGTCTGTCCGTGCCCATCAAGGGGAAACCCATCCCAACGTGCAAGTGGACCAAGGACGGCCGCGACATCTCGCACCGCGCCATGATCGCCACGCACGATGACATCACCGAGCTGGTCATCAAAGAGGCGCACAAAGACGACACGGGCAGCTACGACCTGGTGCTGGAGAACAAATGCGGCAGGAAGGCCGTCTACATCAAGGTGAGATACATGTACTGAAGGGAAACTACCAGCGCTGGAATGTAACTAAGTCTCTAAGTACTACTACTCTAAGTACTGTACTTAAGTACCAAATGTTGAGGTATTTGTACTTTACTTTACTGTGTGTGTGTGTGTGTGTGTGTGTGTGTGCGTGCGTGCGTGCGTGCGTGCGTGCGTGCGTGCGTGCGTGCGTGCGTGCGTGTGTGTGTATGTTCTCGTTTAACTACATTTGTGGGGTCCAAAAACCGGGAAAACAGTATACTTGTGGAGTCCGGACAGCTTTGTGGGGCCAAAATGCTGGACCCCACAAGTTTAAAGGGCTGTTTGAGGGTTAAGACTTGGTTTTAGGATTAGGGTTAGAATTAGGTTATGGTTAAGGTGAGGGTAAGGGTTAAGGTTAGGCATTTAGTTGTGATGGTTAAGGTGAAGGTAAGGGTTAAGGTTAGGCATTTAGTTGTGATGGTTAAGGTGAGGCTAAGGGTTAAGGTTAGGCATTTAGTTGTGATGGTTAAGGTTAGGGTAAGGGTTAAGGTTAGGCATTTAGTTGTGATGGTTAAGGTTAGGGTAAGGTGCAAGGGAATGCATTATGTCAATGACAGGTCCCCACAAAGATAGTGAGACGCACTATATGTGTGTGTGTGTGTCTGTGTTTGTGTGTGTGTGTGTGTGCGTGAATCTTCTTAGAGGGAGCGTACTTGTGGCCACAGCCGGTATGGTTGATCTACGCAGTGTTGGTTTTATTTGATATTTGAAACTTAACTTCCTGTGTTATCTTCTCCTCCAGGTGAAGGTGATCGGCCGCCCCGACGTCCCAGAAGGCCCTCTGGAGTTTGACGACATTCAGATCCGATCCGTGCGGGTCAGCTGGAGACCGCCATCGGACGATGGCGGCTCCGACATTCTGGGATACATCGTGGAGAGGCGCGAGGTTCCCAAGGCCGCCTGGTGCACGGTGGACTCCCGCGTGACAGAGACCTCTCTGGTGGTGAAGGGCCTGAAGGAGAACGTGCAGTACCACTTCAGGGTTTCTGCAGAGAACCAGTTTGGCATCAGCAGATCTCTCAAGTCTGATGAGGCCGTCACGCCGAAAACACCACTCAGTGAGTTTGGTTTCGGGATTGTTCTCAATGTCCAATCCCATCTGATGTCTGTCAAAAGTTGCATTGTTTACATATTGGACAAAATAAGCTACTTAATAGACGTGTTCTGATTTCATTTAATTCAAAAGTTACAAATGTAACTACGGTTCTATGAATCCTGGATGACCGCCAGAGTTCTTGGTCACTTGGAATCTTGCGAACCCGTGGGAAGATTTTGTAGGAATGAGCTCGGGGATGACACCAGAACTTAATACCTTGGCCAGAGTCACCCCGAGGTCACAGGTGACTTTGTTGATATAAATACTCGACCTGCGCAAGTGCGATACGGAATATATTCAGTGTTAAGCCTCTGGTGGTCAGTAAGGATGAAATAGAACATCTTATTTAAAAGGACAACACACTTTTCACTCACATTTCTGTAATGAGCCAGTGTTATCCAGCCATCTAATCAACTAAAAAAAAACCTCGATGGCTTTCTCAGTCTGTAAATCTGCCAAATTCTGCCTATTAGAGTATAATTGGAGTTTAAAAACAGTTTTCCGTCTTTTTGGTTTGCCACACAACTAGTCAGGGCCGAAATTTATTGTGAACCTAAAATTGATATTGATATGCGGGTGGCCGCATTTTTCCCGAGGGCCTTGAGTTTGACACAAGTGCTCTAGAATCACTACTCGCTCTGAAGATAATCACCGTCACTCTCTCACGGGGAAAGCTCTGTGTGCCATAAATCAAGCTGTTGTTGTAAATATGGATTTTACTAACAACGTGTTTCCCCTTCCAGGCCCACCAGAACCTCCCAGCAACCCTCCAGAGATCATGGAGGTGACCAAGACGACGGTGTCTCTGTCCTGGGCGCGGCCCAGGGACGACGGCGGCTCCCGTGTCACAGGATACTACGTGGAGAGGAGAGAGGTGTCGACGGAGAAATGGGTCCGACACAACAAGACCCACATCACCACCACCATGTACAACGTCAGCGGCCTGATCCCCGACGCAGAGTACATGTTCAGAGTGGTGGCGCAGAACGAGGTTGGGCTGAGCGAGGCCGGGCCGGCCTCAGAGTCCGTGGTCTGCAAAGAGCCATTCGGTGAGTTAACATGACACAAGGCTTATTTCTGCAGGAATACATTGAAATGAATAAGTAGTATAAGTAGACAAGACATGGGAAAACAAGATAGAAATAAGTGGGAGCGTGCCTATGTTCCCACAGCTCATTTCTATTTTTTTCAAAATTAAGACCTATGTTCCCACATTTACTTTTTCATAAATTTTTGTCAGATTTTATCCCCCTAACCCTAAAACAAAAGTGGCAGCAGATCAAGCTTCAATCATCATATCCATACATATATTAAATAGATCTATCAAGACAATACAGTAATAAAAACTAAGCCATTTTTTCAGTGCCTGCTTAAAACCTCCTAAACTTCTGACCATCTTTAGATTTCCTGGCAACCTGTTCCACAGGCTTGTTGCTACATACAAAAAGGACTCCTTACCTAAATTACTCTTAATCATCAACAGCCCTATTACTTTCATAATAATACTTTTACTAAATACTAATCTCCTCCCATCTTTGCGTCTCCTTGTAGACAAACCCAGCCAACCGGGAGAGATCGACATCATCTCCATCACCAAAGACTGCATCACCATCCACTGGCTGCGGCCGGAGCACGACGGCGGCAAAGAGATCCTGGGCTACTGGATTGAGTTCAGGCAGGCCGGAGAAAGCGCCTGGAAGAAATGCACCAAGGAGCGCTCCAAGGACCGCCAGTTCACCATGGGCGGCCTGATGGAGGCCACCGAGTACGAGTTCAGGATCTTCGCTGAGAACGAGACCGGACTGAGCCGACCGCGCCGCACGCCAATGGGCATCAAGACCAAACTGAGCGGTGAGCTGCTGCACAATTCATATTCTGTCAAACACAATGCTCAAGTGAGCATTTATGTGATATTTCTTTTCAAATGATATGAAATTGAATAAAACCAATGTAAGTAATCATTTATTTTACCTGTGAAGAATGTTGCATGGGTCCCATACAACCTACATGCACGCATCCAAGTTATTTTGGGGCAATTTGGTTGAAAGAAACCCATATTTCTGATATTAAAAACTTTGAAAACGGGTCAAATTTGACCCGAGGAAAACACAAGGGTTAAGTGAAACTCTGCTGATGTTTCTGCAGTTGGTGAGGCTCCAGCTCTGAAGGAAGACGTCCAGGACGTCACCACCAAGCTCGGCGAGTCGGGCACTCTGACCTGCGGCATCATCGGCAGACCTCTGCCGGAGATCAAGTGGTACCGCTACGGCAAGGAGTTGATCCAGAGCCGCAAGTACAAGATGAGCTCGGACGGGCGCAACCACTCGCTGAGCATCCTGACGGACGAGCAGGAAGACGAGGGCCTGTACACCTGCAGGGCCGTCAACGAGGCCGGAGAGGTGGAGGCCAGCGGCAAGCTGCGCTTACAGGCGGCGCCGCAGTTCCATCCCGGCTTCCCTCTGAAGGAGAAGTACTTCGCCGGCGCCGGCACCAGCCTCCGCCTCCACGTCGTCTACATCGGACGCCCCATCCCCCAGATCATGTGGTTCTACGACAAGAAGCCTCTGAACGCTTCCGAGAACGTGATCATTGAAAACACAGAGAGCTACACCCACCTGGTGGTGAGGAACGTCCAGAGGAAGACCAACGCTGGCCGCTACAAGGTGCAGCTCAGCAACGTGTACGGAACCATCGACACCATGCTACGCGTGGAAATCCAAGGTAACAAGGGACTCCTGAAGGCTGTCCTATTCTTAGTCGACTAACACTCATATTATTTTGTCGACTAATTGATTAGTTGACTAATTTAGGGCTGCAACTAACGATTGTTGTCATGGTGGATTGTGTGGATTATTTTCTCAATTTAAGGGATTAGTTGTTTGGTCTCTAAAATGTCAGAAAATAGTGGAAAAAAACATGCATTCCTAATTTAAATAGAGACTTCCTGTTCTGAGCAACAGGCTTTATTTCTTACATGTTAAACTATATCAATGATCACTAAAAAGCAGCTCAAACCCCCCAAAGAAAGGAATGAAATGGAGAAAGAAGAGGGTCTTTTGAATGACAAATTTAGTTTCAAAGCCCTTCCAGATGGTTTTCTCCTCAAGACTAAATTTATTTGCATGTACTGTCGATGTGAACTGAGTTACCACCAGAGGACGTCCAGTCTCAAACACCACTTGAGCTTTAACAACTGTGAAAATATACTTTTAAAGTACATTTAGAACGGATACAAAGGGTGCGATTATTCGCGATTTAACTCTGGACAATTATGCGATTAATCACGATTAAAAAAATACCTGTTACTAATTACATTTTTTGTTTCCTCCCAGATAAACCATGCATCCCCGAGGGCCCAATTGTTGTTGAAGGCCTGATGAAGAGCTCCATCATCATCAGCTGGAAGCCTCCCAAAGACGACGGCGGCTCAATGATCACCAACTACATCGTGGAGAAACGCGAGGCCAAAGAAGGCGAGCAGTGGCAACTGGTGTCCTCCTCCGTCTCTGGCACCACCTGCCGTGTCCCCAACCTGATTGAGAGCGCCGGATACTACTTCAGAGTCTCTGCCCAGAACCAGTACGGAGTCAGCGAGTCACTGGAGATCCCGTCCGTGGTCATCATTAAGAGTCCATTCGGTAAGTCCGTACTTGTTTTGTTTGACAGTTTGGGCTTCTGTGGCTACATTGCAGAGGCAGGACGAACTTTACAGATATGTAGAGCCAAAGGCCAGTACAGACCATATCAATTAGAGTGGCCAGGCTGGGGCCACATGCAATTTTAGGGGTACCAAATATATTAAGCACAAGTGTTACATACCACCAACCCTCCATAGGTTTGGTTTCTACAAAGGACTAACAATGCACGTATAACAATAAACACAAGAATACTCATTAAGTGGTAGTATACATTTTATTTATCACTGCACATGAATGATACCCCCTCTTTGGGAAAAAGGTGGGGTTAAAAATGTATGAAAATCTGTCAATTTAGTCAGCTGTTTCATTGAATCAGAGAGGAACTATGAGAAGGATAACTGTTCTTGAGAAATCTTAGGCTTGCTGTCCCCTGTGACTGTTAGATGAAATGTAAGCCCATGTGTGGAGCACCACAGTAACATTCCCTGTTTATTTCTCAGAAAAACCGGGCATCCCACAGCAGCCATTCATCATCAGCTCCACCAAGGACTCGTGTGTCGTGTGCTGGAAGCCTCCGAGCAGCGACGGCGGTGCTAAAATCACCAGTTACTACCTGGAGAAACGTGAGAAGAAGCAGAACAAGTGGATGTCAGTGACCAGTAAGAAGTTTGTGGAGACCAAGTACGAGGTCACGGCGTTGCTCGAGGGCTTTGAATACGAGTTCCGTGTCAAGTGTGAGAACATGGGCGGCGAGAGCGACTGGAGTGAGATCTCAGCGCCAATCATCCCCAAGTCCGACCAGGCTCCTCGTGCTCCTGCCTTCAGGGAGGAGATCAGGGACATGACCGTCAAATACCACGCCAATGCCACATTTGTCACCAAGGTACTTCTTTTATTTTGATTGACTGATTGAAATTTACTTTGATGTGAAAGAAAACAGAAAGGGTCGTACAGAAAATAAGGATATTACACAAAATAGAAAGCATATCAAGAGACATGCACGACAAACACTTGATGATTTGGGTCACATATCCGAAAAGCTGTGGAAAGAAGAATGTACTTATATTATTTCTTTGTAAACCTCCTGTTGTCCTCGGATCAAATTTGACCCATTTTTAAAATTTCTATATCATAAATTTGGGTTTCTTTTGACCAAAGTGCCCAAATATAACATGAATGGTTCCAAAAAATTAAATGGTTTCAAAACAGTAACGATATACTGACTACACTTTGACATACAGTAAACCCGTCTGTGATTATCTACTCCACATCCTCTGATTGTAACAATTAGTCAAAATAATTTGTTAATTTCATTTTTTGTTTACTCAGAAATTGGGTATTATTTCATATAAATGTGGTTTCTTGAACATGATTTCCAACAAGAAGTGTAAAACTAGTGACAAGTTGGAATGAAGTTGGCTAAGAAGATGTAGGCCTAACGCAGAATTGGGAGATGAGCAGGTGAAACAGCCGGAGGACAACACAAGGGTTAAATTGAAGTTGACATTGCATTTGCTTTCAACAATTTCCAATCTGTGTCTACATTTATGAAGGTTTACATATGTCAAAACTACACACCCAGAGTCCAAGGAGAAGATTGTTTCACTCAGCCAAGCTGATGAGCACAAGTATGTTTTAATTTATTTTTTTAACTTGGTTATTTTTCCCGTGACAAGGTGGTGGGACATCCGCAACCTCTGGTGAAATGGTACCGCAGTGGAAAGGAGATCCAGGCCGATGGAACCAAGATCAAAGCCCAGGAGTTCAAGGGCGGCTACTATCAGCTGGTCATCATTTCCGCTGACGAGACGGATGCTACAGTTTACCAAGTCAGAGCCACCAACTCATCAGGATCCATCTCTACAACCGCCAACCTGGAGGTGGAAGGTATGGCAAAAATAATTATTCTTCATGTTTTCTAGAATAGAAGAGAGGAGACCTATTATAAACTGTTTTCAGGTTCATACTAGAACGATGTTTTCAGGCTTTAATGTAAAAAAAAAAAAGAAATTTATTTTTCTCATACTGCCCACGGCTGCTCCTGTATTCCCCTCTCTGTCTGAGACACTTTGTTGTAGCGCCTGCCTCTTTGAAAAACCAAGTCTGCCCTCATTGGTCAGTGGTTCTGCATTTCAGAGTTTCTGCAGCTGTGCTGCCTCTGTAAAAGAGTTTATATAGCTTATATAGTAGCAATTTATACTGTCAAATTCACAGATTAAAGCTTTCAAACCAAATACTACACAACCAGACATGTTCCAGCAGGAATGTGACCTGAAATTGGGGAGAAATTAACACCGGCAGCCAAGATAACAAGGAATGGTTTTAAACACCTAGCTTACCTCATTATTTATTTTAGAAAAGAGTAATAGGTCTTCTTTAAGTTATGTCCTCTGCAGATGCAATGTCCTAAATAGAATAAATATTAAACTACTACTTATTTGTATCACTTTAATTCTAGTTCCTGCTAAGATCCACCTGCCCAAGGAGCTCCAGGGAATGGGATCAGTCAACGCTGTCCGTGGGGAAAACATCACCATCAAGATCCCCATCTCTGGCAAACCGGAGCCAGCAATCACTTGGCAGAAGGGTCAGGAGATTCTCTCCAACTCTCTGTATCACCAAGTCATCACTACCAGGTCGTTCACATCCCTCGTCTTCCAGAAGGGAATGCAGAGGAAGGACACTGGCTACTACATCATTACCGCAAAGAACAGGTTCGGTACCGACAAACAAACCATTGAGGTGAACGTGGCCGACATACCTGAGCCTCCAAAGGGACTGGTTGTCAGCGACGTTGCCCGGGACTCCATCACGTTGACCTGGGAGCCTCCTGCCAATGACGGCGGAAGCGACATCATTGGCTACATCGTGGAGAAATGCCCCACAACTGCGGACAGATGGATCCGCGCAGGACGCACCGCCGACTGCAGCATCACAATCATCAACATGTTCGGAAAGACCAAGTACCAGTTCCGCGTCGTCGCCGAAAACCAGTTCGGCCTGAGCGCTCCTTGTCAGCCGACTGAGCCGATCACGACGAAGGAAGACACATCCGTGATCAGGAATTATGATGAGGAAGTGGACGAAACCAGAGAGATCACCAAGGAGGAGGCTCTGTTCTACAAGGTAAAGGAGCTGTCATCCAAGTACGTCATCTCTGAAGAGCTTTCTCGCTGCCAGTTCGGAGTGGTCCACCGCTGCACGGAGATCGCCACCAAGAAGACCTTCATGGCCAAGTTCATCAAAGTCAAAGGAACTGACCGGGAATTGGTTCTCCGAGAAATCGAAGCCCTCAACGTAGCAAGGCACAAGAATGTCATCTATCTACATGAATACTTTGAAAGCATGGAGGAGATCATCCTAATCTTTGAATTCATCTCCGGAGTGGACATCTTTGAGCGCCTCGGCACCAGCAACTTTGAGCTCACAGAGCAGGAGATCGTCCGCTACCTGAGACAAGTCTGCTCTGCCCTCAAGTTTATGCACAGCCACAACTATGGCCACTTCGACATCCGCCCAGACAACATTGTCTACACGACAAGGAGAAGCACCAATGTAAAGATTATCGAGATGGGCCAGGCTAGGCTGCTGGTGCCAGGAGAAAACATCAGAATGCTGTTCTCCGCTCCTGAGTACTGTGCCCCTGAGATCCACCGTCATGACCTAGTCACAACCGCCACGGATATGTGGTCCGTAGGTGTCATGGCTTACATTCTGCTAAGTGGCCTTAATCCGTTTGGCGCAGAGTCCGTCACAAAGATGATCGAGAACATCTCCAACTGTGAATACATCTTTGACAGTGAAGCGTTTAGGGACATCAGCCTGGAGGCTATGGACTTTGTGGACAGACTTCTAGTCAAAGACAGGAAGCTCCGTATGACAGCCCACGAGGCTCTGGAGCACCCGTGGCTCAAGATGAAGATCGAGAACGTCAGCACCAAGGTCATTAGGACGTTGAGACACAGAAGGTACTACCAGACTCTGACGAAGAGGGTAGATATCATTGTGTCGTCGGCTCGTGTGGCTTATGGCGGTGCCTTCAAGAACCAGAGAGGATTGGCTGTGGGAAAAGTGAAGATTGGAAGTGAGTACCACGGTCTCCGCACCGGTCCAGTCATGCATGCCTCAGCTGAGGAAGGCGGCCACGTCAGATTCACTTGTAGCATCACCAACTATGACAAGAGCACTCAGGCATCATGGTACTTTGGAAACCGCCAGCTCCACGCAAGTGCCAAGTATGAAATCACCTACAGCAACGGTTTTGCCAGCATCTACGTGAAGGACATCGAAGAGAGTGACGATGGTGTGTACAGATGCAAAGTGGTGAGCGACGACGGAGAGGACAGCGCTTATGGAGAGCTCTTTGTCGAGACTGTGAGGAGCATCCGAGAGAACTACATCAGCCGCTCAATCAAGAAACTGAGGAGGAGAGTCGACAAGACGAAACTCCTGCAGAGACCGCCAGAGTTCACTCTGCCTCTCTACAATCGCTCTGCCTACATCGGTGAAGATGTGCGCTTCGGTGTCACTATCACCGTGCACCCGGAGCCTCACGTGACGTGGCTGAAGAACGGAGAGAGGATCAAGGCGGGAGATGACGACCGCAAGTACACGTTCACCAGCGATAAGGGTCTGTACCAGCTAATGATCCACAACCTGGACATGAGCGATGATGCAGAGTATACCGTCATGGCCAACAACAAGTTTGGAGAAGATAGCTGCAAGGCGCGTCTCACCGTGACACCTCATCCTGTGACAGAGGAAACTATGAGGCCCATGTTCAAACGTCTGCTGGCTAACGTTGAGTGTGTGGAGGGACACAGCGTGCGCTTTGAGCTCAGAGTCTCAGGAATTCCAACTCCGACTCTGAAATGGCAGAAGGACGGTCATGCGCTCGAGTTTGGTGGCAAAGTTGTTGTCATACAGGAAGACCTCGACTACTACATCTTGCACATTAGAGACACTTTGCTCGAGGACTCCGGTGTGTACAGTGTGACTGCAACCAACTGTGCTGGCTCTGCAAGCTGCCAGGCTACCCTGAAGGTGGACCGCCTCACCTACACCAGGAGAGAGTACAAGAGCGAGGAGGAGAAACACAGACATGTACAGAAACAAATTGAAAAGACTCACAAGATGGCTCTGAAGATTGTCGCCACTGAGGAGCTCGTACCTCTCAACCCAACAGCCCAGGAGGCGCTGAAATATGCTTCAGAGATGTACAAGCCCGCCGTGAGCACCAAGAACGTTGAGGGCGAGTTTGATATCACGGTTGAGAAGTCCGAGACAAAGAAGTTGGAGGAGGAGAGGAGGATCTTCATGCCGTATGAGATCCCCGAGGCTGTGGTTCACGATCCCAAAGCTCTGGATGAAGACAAGGCTATCAAACTGTTTGTGCCTCTCTCTGACATGAAGTGGTACCGAAAGCTGAAAGACCAGTACGAGGTTTCAGAGAAGATGGAGAGGATCGTGCAGAAGAGGCAGAGACGTATCCGCCTGTCCAGGTGGGAACAGTTCTACGTGAGGCCCCTCCCGAGAATCACTGACCAGTACAGGCCAAGATGGCGTATCCCGCAACTCACTCAGGATGATTTGGAGACCGTCAGGCCCGCCCGCCGATCACCTTCTCCTGAATCCGAGATCTCCTTTAGATCCAGAAGGAGATCTCTGGGAGACATGAGTGACGAGGAGCTGCTGATGCCCGTGGATGACTACCTTTCCATGAGGAAAACTGAGGAGGAGAAAATGATGCTGGAGGATGAGCTGGAGCTCGGCTTTTCAGCCTCTCCGACCCGTAGCCCAGTCCGCATTGAGCGCCGTGCCGTGGAACTCAAAGAGAGGCGGCAGGAAGTCAGGCACGAGTCCGTCGAGGTTTCTGAGACAAAGAAGAAACGCACCGTTTCCCAGTTCATGAGAAGGAGAAGGTCTCTGTCTCCTACGTACATCGAGCTCATGCGTCCTGTCTCTGACCTGATCAGACCATCACGCGCCAAGCCCCCGGTGGAGGTGGAGGGAGAGGCAGTGGTGCGGAGGTCCCCCACGCCAGAGAGGACGCGTCCTCGCTCTCCCAGCCCCATCAGGTCCGTGGAGAGGTCATCCCGCTCCTCCTCCAGGTTTGAGCGTTCGGCCCGCTTCGACATCATGTCTCGCTACGAGGCGAGAAAGGCCGCTCTGAAGTCCGAGAGGAAATACCAGGTGGTCAGCCAGACGCCGTTCAGTCTGGACCACGCTCCCCGCGTGACAGTCAGGATGCGCTCTCATCGCGTACCGATCGGCCAAGACACCAAATTCACCCTGAACATCCAAACCAAGCCAGAGGCTGAGGTCAAGTGGTTCCACAACGGAACTGCGATCTCCGAAAGCAGCGAAAAGTACATCTTCACCAACATGAGCGGTGTGTTGTCCATCACTATCCTGGAGTGTCAGGAAGACGACAGCGGCACATACCGCTGCGTGTGCTCCAACGCCAAGGGAGAAGCGTCCGACTACGCCACCCTCGATGTGTCCGGCGGTGGCTACACCACCTTCTCCTCTCGCCGCAGAGATGAAGAAGTACAGAAAGGATACGTCCCTGAAGTCACTAAGATTGACCACTATCACACCACACACTTCAAAGCTGGCTACTCTTCCCAGACACACTTGGAGGTGGCAGAAAGCAAGTCTAAACTAACAGAGACACGTGAAGTCGTCACACGTGAAAGATACGCTGCCTCCTCTGAGAGATACTCCTCTGCCGAGAGGTACGATTCATCCATCAAGTACGCTTCTGCTGAATACCTGTCATCTGATTCCTCCTATTCATCGGAGAAGTTATCTCTGACTGGAAAACGCACCACGTCTGAAGCTAAACTGAAGTCGTCTTCTGCTGCTACTGCTGTGACCGAGGAAGTTTCTGTCCACAAGGTGAAGCCTTCTCTTCCTGCCAAAATCCTTACCAAGCCCCAGTCTGTGACGGTCGCAGAGGGAGAGAGCGCCAGATTCTCTTGCGACATCGACGGCGAGCCTTCACCGAGCGTAACGTGGATACACGAGAGCACAACCATTGTCTCGTCTCACCACGTCCGCGTTACCACCACACAGTACAAGTCCAGCATGGAGATCTTCTCTGTGACGGCGTCCGACGAGGGCAGCTACATCGTCGTGGTGGAGAACTCAGCAGGCCGACAGGAGGCTCACTTCACTTTGACGATCCGCAGATCAGTTACCAAAGAGGAAGTCAAGGCCGTGAAATCCCCCGAGCCGTCTGTAAAGTCACCCACTCCGAGTGTAAAGTCTCCGGAGCCTTCCGTCACATCACCGGCTCCCTCCGTTACGTCCCCTGTCCCCAGCATCAAGTCACCAACACCAAGTGTGAAGTCTCCCGAACCAAGTGTTACATCTCCCGTTCCAAGCGTGAAGTCGCCGACGCCAAGCATCAAGTCTCCAGAGCCACCCACACCCTCTCCAGCGCCCGGCTTAAAATCACCAGCTCCAGGCGTCAAATCTCCTGAACCCGAGGGAATTAAGTCACCACGCGGACTAAAATCCCCTGAACCCAAACTCAAGTCACCACCACCAGTCAAGTCTCCTGAGCCTGAGGGAATTAAGTCCCCACGCGGACTAAAATCCCCTGAACCCAAACTCAAGTCACCACCACCACCAGTCAAGTCTCCTGAGCCTGAGGGAGTGAAATCACCTCGTGGCGTCAAATCTCCAGAACCTGCTGGAATCAAAACACCAAGAGGACTTAAATCTCCAGAACCGGCAGGAATCAAAACACCAAGAGGACTAAAATCTCCAGAACCTTTAGGCATCAAATCCCCAAGAGCCTTAAAGTCCCCTGAGCCTGAGGGAATCAAATCACCCCCGAGGATGAAGTCTCCTCCTCCCGTCATGTCCCCGAAGAGGGTCGTTTCTCCACCCACCGTCAAATCCCCAACCCCGAAACCTCCCAAAGTCCTGAGTCAGCTGACAGCCGAGGCGAGCAAAGCCTCGGTGCGGATGTCCTGCGTCTGCGAGAGCAGCGTCAAGGAGGTGGTGTGGTACGTCAACGGGAGGAGGCTTTCACAGAGCAGCCGCTTCGAGATGCACTACTCGGAGGGCTCCTGCAGCCTTCTGATCTGTGATCTGGCAGATAGCGATCAGGGAGAGTACACCTGTGAGATGACCTCAGAGGGAGGAGTGTCCAAATCCTCTTTCTCCTTCACTGGACAGGTGTTCCAGTCCATACGCATGAAGATCACAGCCTACCGTGAGCAGCAGCAACTGGCACTTAAAGGTGAGCACAAGCCTCAAGTATCCAAGTAGATTTAGTCCAATGTCATGCTATTTAAAAGAAATTCAGACTAGGGTTGTGTATCGTTTGGATCAAATCAAATCAGATTTTAACGATTTAGATTCAGAATCTGCTTGTCACTTCCGGTTCTAATTGTTTATGTATACCCGGTTCTTGGCATTTTGAAATCTGTTATTATTTGGAACTGTGTTTCGGTTCCCAACCCTAGACCTGACACAGCCTTAACTTTGAAGTCATTCTGAAGATTTTACATATTTATTATTTCCATCTCTACCCCTCATCAGGATCAATGGCGATGAGTCAGAAGGAGTCGTCTTTATCCGTGAGCTCATCCGTGAGCTCATCCATGATGATGAAGAAAGAAATGCACGTGATGGAGGAGTCGTCCTCCTCCTTCTCTTCCTCCGCCCAGCAGGCGATGATGTCATCCATGATGGAGTCCAGCTCCTTCAGCAGCATGGCAGCTGAGATGAAGTTCGAGACTATGTCCATGTCCAGCATGTCCTCCATGACGTCCGAGACATACGCCATGAGCTCCCAAAGCGAGGGATCCTCTTTCAGAGCAATCGGTAAGATTGGTATTGAAACAGTTGGTCTTTGGTGTTTGTGGCATTTTAAAATTTCCACCAGACTCCATGTAAATAATCAGGACTTTTAGCGTGTACAGAGCCAGCATATCTCTACCAGGCTCCATGTAAATAATCAGGACTTTTAGCGTGTATAGAGTCAGCATATCTCCACCAGACTCCATGTAAATAATCAGGACTTTTAGTGTGTATAGAGTCAGCATATCTCCACCAGACTCCATGTAAATAATCAGGACTTTTAGCGTGTATAGAGCCAGCATATCTCCACATGTAAATGGGTGAATTAAGGGTTTATTTTAACCAAACCAGAGTGGTGATTGTTGGAACAGTGGAAAGATGAACCAAGACGGCTTTTGGTAGTTTTATTTAGTTTCTGTCCACTTTGAATGAGGTGTGTTTTACGATGATAAAAGTCCTGATTATTTACATGGAGTCTGGTGGAGTTTGGTGATGGTGATTTCGGGGCTGTTTCATGTTAAACTAAAAGGATCTTACTCTTTAACTAAAAGGTCTATCTCTGTAGGGATCCATCCCATAATGTTGTCAGACCCTTAGAATAATAATCTGAGTCTGTCAGCGGCAACAACAGAACTTTTAGTGAACATTTGCCCATTAATATTACATTTCAGCTTGTTTCGCTAACTGCCGACTGCAATGGTCTTGCTTGTTACTGGACCAGCTTCCAAAGATTGTTGTTCCACTTGTCACTTAGACACAAACACATGGGAAAATAGGGTCCAGGTTGGAAAAAAAAACGAAGTTACCCTTTATTATTCACACTCAACAGAAAGGCACTAGTTTTAAAATGAATAGCTACAGATCATAAAACTCTTGCATCCCTGTGAGTGAATTTAGCAACACTACACTTTTCTCAGCATTCTGTACTATCTGTTGCCAAATGCTGCGACCACTAATATTTTATTTAAAACATTTATTGTGTCTTCCAGGCGGTGCTCCGCGGATCGAGGCTCTGCCGGAGGACATCAGCATCGAGCCGGGCAAAGTCCTGACGGTCACCTGCGCCTTCTCCGGCGACGCCAAACACATTGAGTGGTCCCGCGGCGGCAAAACCATCGAGGTGACAGCCGGCGGACGCTTCCACATCGACACCACAGAGGACCTGACCACGCTCATCATCACCGGCGTGAAGGAGGAAGACGCCGGAACCTACACCCTGAAGCTGTCCAACGAGCTCGGCTCGGACACAGCGACTGTACACATTAGCATTCGATCAGTGTAAAAAAAAAAAAAAAGAAATATATATATCTAATCGTTCGATCTTCCCCTTTTCCCTACTTCCATGCCTTTTTATTTATTAACTAAACAAAAATAATCTACTTCATAAAGATCTGGATTTCTGTTCTTGTAAATATGAACTATTTTTGTACCAATCTTGACATTAATTTATGCCAAACTAGACTAAAGTCTAAAGTTGTTATAAAATGTGCCATATTGGATAACTATGACTTAGGATTTTTGATCCATTTTTCTGTGACATGTACATAATGTATATAGCCGAATTTAACGGTTATGGGAAATGTATGCATTGTTATTTATGACAATAATATTAACTGAAACAAAGTGAAACTAAATGTGGTTTAACAGGAGAAAGTTTCACTCGGAACGAATACCCTGTTAAGCCAAGAAACTAAAACAATGTGCCTCAACGATACGTTGAAGTCTTAAGATTGCCTCAACAGGTAGAGAGGCTCCCTGTTGAAGTTAACTCAATCCGAGACAGAACTATGAATGCACTGCGGTGCTGTTGCATTGGAACAAAAGCGCGAGATCCTGAGTGTTGTTTGCATCTACCCTCATGTAAGCAGGACGACTGGACCTCGCGCTCTTGACTGATTATGTCATACCGCCATTTCGATGACATGCTCACAGTGCGAGCGGCCTGCACTCCCTGAGCACAAGTGTTTCTTTTTTTTCTTTTGTGCTCCGCTTCTGGCAACTGACCACTCCCTCGGCTCTTCGGTCGTACCATCGAACTTGGCAAATCACGAAGAAAAAAACCCCAAAAAACCAAAGAGTCTGTGCGCTGTGCTTGGTTGCAGAGGCGGAGCTGTCTCTCGGAGGTCTGCAGTGTGTTTGTGTGTTAGTTTTTAGGAGTTCAGTCGAGCCGGGTGGCGCCAAGTAGACGTGCGGCAGCCGAAAACCAACCGGTGCTGCGTTGAACGAGGACGGAGAGAAGCGTGGTCTTTGCGTGTCGCCCGGCACTTTGGTTTCATTGAAGTTAGAGTTGTAGCGTTGACTATTTTTGCAGCCTCCTTGAGTTTTTTTCTCCAATTATTGATTTAATAAAGCATGATTATCAGCACTACAGGATGTCTCTGCTGTGGGTTTTTTTGTCTCTTTTTGTGCTTGTATTTTAATTTGAAAATCACAAGAAATTGAAAGGATAAATTGGATTTTGTTCATGATAAACTTGATATTTAGGGTCGTCAGTTTTATCATCCCATTGAGCTCACATTTTTCCCTCCTAATTCAAAAAAGTAGGTCGAAAAAAAAGTAAAAAAAGTAATGTTATAGTGTCGAAAAAAGTTACAAATTTAATCATAATACGTCGAAAAAAGTCCCAAAAAATTCATGGTATAGTATGATGAAAAAAGTAAAAAGTCATAGTATAAGTATGTCAAAAAAAGTCCCAAAAAGTCATAGCATAGTATGATGAAAAAAGTCATGGTATAATATGTTAAAAAAAAGTCCCAAAAAAGAAATAGTAGAGTATGTCGGGGGGAAAAAAAGTCACTGGCACCGTTGATTGATTCCATGATTTCTTTTTTAACTTAAAGTGTTCATTTGTTCTATTCTTTCATTTCAGAGTACAATAAGACATTGAACTGCGTGAATTTCAATAAAAACCTGGAAAAATTGGGGTGTTCTAAAACTTTTCACCGGTAGTGTATGTCGAAGAAAGTCCCAAAAAAGTCACAGCATAGTATGTCGGAAAAAGTCTTAGCATAGTATGATGACAAAAGTAAAAAAAAAGTCATAGTATAATATGTTGAAAAAAAGTCATAGAATGTCGAAAAAAGTCCCAAAAAAGTCATAGTAGAGTATGTCGGGGGGAAAAAGTCACTGGCACCGTTCATGTCTAGAAAAGATTTTCAGCATCACAGACACAAGTACACCTGACTTTCCCATTTTAGGTGGTAGACCTGAACATGAACTGCCCCTCATAAGATTTGTAAACACAACCGGCCTTCTATAACACTGTTTATAATATATATATATATATATATATATATATATATATATATATATATATATAAGGATGAACCCCAACCCCAAATCTCTAGCAGATCATCAGCATCTTATCGTACTGAGCTAGCTAAGTTTGTATTGAATTGAGGTTATGATGAATGAGGCGCAGTCAGCAGTTTGGCAGTAAGTAAGCAGAATACAATTCACATTCTTCGTTTGCCTCCCTTTCTGTCGGTGGTTTTTTTCTTGTTGCAGAGACAAAAAATAAATTTTTATTTTTAAATTTTTTCGGCAAATGAAAATTAATTTTTTTTTACTTTTTTCAACATACTATACTATGACTTTTTTGGGACTTTTTTCAACATATACTATGACTTCTTTTGGACTTTTTTCGACATACTATATTATGACTTTTTTGGACTTTTTTCAACATACTATACTATGACTTTTTTTTTTACTTTTTTCAACATACTATACTAAGACTTTTTGGGGATTTTTTTCGAAATGCTATGTTATGACGTTTTTTGGACTTTTTTTCGACATACTATACTATGACTTTTTTTGGATTTTTCTCGACATACTATACTATGACTTTTTCTCGACATACTACACTATGACTTTTTTTGTCAATAAAATCTCATGGTATGGTGTGACCACACCTCCACTCCACTGAGATTCCTCAAAATGTGCCAAAATTTCTGACATGTTTGGGGCTGTAGTAGCTGCTTCAACATCTGCATTACCTGAAGTAGAGGAAGGAGGAGAGGTGGCTGGCTATACAGAGAAGCAGAAACCGCATCATGACAGGGAAGAAGCCGCGAGAAGGAGGACAGTGACCATGACAGGGCCATGGGAGCGAGTGAGGAAAAGATGGAAGCGAGAGTAGAGGACGATGTGGTAAGGAGTAGGCAAATTAACAGGGACTCTCAGGAAGGGAGGGAGGCTGTCTGTGTGTGTGTGTGTGTGTGTGTGTGTGTGTGTGTGTGTGTGTGTGTGTGTGTGATGTGCGCCTCACGTCATAACGACAACAAGCAGTTTGGCTGTAACATTAAAGTTAGTGGCTGTCAGGTAACCTATCTGTTTAAGCTTACATTGAAAATGCTAGCGGATAGCCTGTTAGCTGAAAAGTCTGTGTGATCTATAAAATCAGTGTTGATATAAGCATCAGTGTTCCTTGAATGGCTTAATTAACTTCTCTTGTATTGGAGCTCTTTTCCAGGGCATATACTACTCTCAGCTTTATTGTAGCTTTTGGGAAGGGTTATGGTTATGGTTATAGTTTTTAGCAGACACAGCAACAAAATATGAATCTTACAATAGTTAAAATTAACAGTAAACAGTTTTTAAAGTTGCTAAGCCAATATTAAGCAAAATAGTAATAATAACAATAATGGCAATACAATATAAAATATCAATAATAAAAAATACCATAAAAATACAACGGGAACCATCACCTTATCGTGGTGGAGAGGTTTGTGTGTCTCTGTGAACCTGAGGGCTGTGTTTTCTCGAGCTTTGTGCTCCTGGTAGGGTCTCCCAAGGCAAAGTGGTCTCAGGTGAGGGGCCAGACAAAGAATGGTTCAAAAACCCTATGAGTGAACGAGGTAGAGATGGAGTGACCCTGCCCTGAGGAAGCCCTGGGCCCCCGTCTGGAGCCAGGCCCAGATGGCGGGCTCGTCATCACCCGGTGGCCGGGTTTGCCACGGAGCCCGGCCGGGCACAGCCTGAAAAAGCTACGTGGCTCCCATCTCTCCAGCCCATGGGCCCACCACGGGGAGGAACCGCTGGGGTCGGGTGCGCTGCCACACGGGGGGCAGTGAAGGTCAGGGGCCTCGACGACCAGACCCGGGCGGCAGACGCTGGCTCTGGGGACGTGGAACGTCACCTCTCTATGGGGGAAGGAGCCGGAACTGGTGTGGGAGGTGGAGCGCTACCGGTTAGATCTGGTGGGGCTTACCTCTACGCACAGTCTCGGTTCCGGAACCATACTCCTGGATAGGGGTTGGACTCTTTTCTTCTCCGAAGTTGCCCAGGGTGTGAGGCGCCCCCGGGCGGGTGTGGGGATACTCACAAGCCCCCGGCTGAGCGCCGCTACGTTGGAGTTTACCCCGGTGGACGAGAGGGTCGCCTCCCTACGCCTGCGGGTGGTGGGGGGGAAACTCTGACTGTTGTTTGTGCATATGCATCAAACAGGAGTTCGGAGTATTCGGCCTTCTTGGAGAACTTGAGTGGAGTCCTGCGTGGGGCTCCAGTGGGGGACTCCATTGTTCTGCTGGGGGATTCTAACGTGCACGTGGGCAATGATGGAGACACCTGGAGAGGCGTGATTGGGAGGAACGGCCTCCCTGATCTAAACCAGAGTGGTTGTTTGTTTTTGGACTTCTGTGCTAGTCATGGATTTTCTATAACGAACACCATGTTCAAACATAGGGATGCTCATAAGTGTACTTGGTACCAGAGCACCCTAGGCCAACGGTCAATGATCGATTTTATAATTGTTTCATCTGATCTGAGGCCGTATGTTTTGGACACTCGGGTGAAGAGAGGGGCGGAGCTGTCAACCAATCACCATCTGGTGGTGAGTTGGGTCAGGGGGTGAGGGAAGACTCTGGACGGACCTGGTAAGCCCAAACGGGTAGTGCGGGTAAATTGGGAACGTCTGGATGAGGCCCCTGTCCGACAGACCTTCAACTCACACCTCCGGCTGAGCTTTTCGTGCATCCCTGTGGAGGCTGGGGGCATTGAACCCGAGTGGACAATGTTCAAAGTTTCCATTGTTGAAGCTGCGGCAAGGAGCTGTGGTCTTAGGGTCTTAGGTGCCTCAAGGGGCGGTAACCCACGAACAGCGTGGTGGACACCGGTGGTCAGGGAAGCCGTCCGACTGAAGAAGGAGTCCTTCCGGGATATGTTATCCCAGAGGACTCCGGAGGCAGTTGCAGGGTACCGAAGGGCCCGAAGGGCTGCAGCCTCTGCTGTGAAAGAAACAAAGCAGCGGGTGTGGGAGAAGTTTGGAGAAGACATGGAGAAGGACTTTCGGTCGGCACCAAGGTGCTTCTGGAAAACTGTTCGCCACCTCAGGAGGGGGAAGCGGGGAACCATCCAAGCTGTGTACAGTAAGGAGGGGACACTGTTGACCTCAACTGAGGAGGTAATAGGGCGGTGGAAGGAGCGTTTTGAGAACTCCTGAATCCGACTAATACGCCCTCTATGTTAGAGGCAGAGCTGGAGGATGACGGGGGATCATTGTCAATTTCCCAGGCGGAAGTCACTGATGTAGTCAAACAACTCCACAGTGGCAAATCTCCTGGGATTGATGAGATCCGTCCAGAAATGCTCAAGGCTCTGGGTGTGGAGGGGCTGTCCTGGTTGACACGCCTCTTCAACATTGCGTGGAAGTCTGGGACAGTGCCAAAGGAGTGGCAGACCGGGGTGGTGGTTCCCCTTTTTAAAAAGGGGGACCAGAGGGTGTGTGCCAATTGCAGGGGTATCACACTTCTCAGCCTCCCTGGTAAAGTCTACTCCAAGGTGCTGGAAAGGAAGGTTCGGCCGATAGTCGAACCTCGGATTGAAGAGGAACAATGCAAAAATGGATCAACTCTTCACTCTCGCAAGGATCCTGGAGGGAGCCTGGGAGTATGCCCAACCACTCTACATGTGTTTTGTGGATCTGGAAAAGGCGTATGACCGGGTCCCCCGGGAGATACTGTGGGAGGTGCTGCGGGAGTATGGGGTGAGGGGGTCTCTTCTCAGGGCCATCCAATCTCTGTACGACCAAAGTGAGAGCTTTGTCCGGGTTCTCGGCAGTAAGTCAGACTCGATTCAGGTGAGGGTTGGCCTCCGTCCCCAATCCTGTTTGTAATATTTATGAGGATATCAAGGCGTAGTCGGGGTGGAGAGGGGTTGCAGTTCGGTGGGCTGGGGATCTCATCGCTGCTCTTTGCAGATGATGTGGTCCTGATGGCATCATCGGCCTGTGACCTTCAGCACTCACTGGATCGGTTCGCAGCCGAGTGTGAAGCAGCTGGGATGAGGATCAGCAACTCTAAATCTAAGGCCATGGTTCTCAGAAGGAACCGTTGGAGTGCCTACTCCAGGTAGGGAATGAGTCCTTACCCCAAGTGAAGGAGTTCAAGTACCTTGGGGTTTTGTTCGCAAGTGAGGGGACAATGGAGCGGGAGATTGGTCGGAGAATCGGCGCAGCACGTGCGGTATTACATTCAATTAATCGCACCGTTGTGACGAAAAGAGAGCTGAGCCAGAAGGCAAAGCTCTCAATCTACCGGTCAGTTTTCGTTCCTACCCTCACCTATGGTCATGAAGGCTGGAGGTCATGACCGAAAGAACGAGATCCAGGGTACAAGTGGCCGAAATGGGTTTCCTCAGGAGGGTGGCTAGCGTCTCCCTTAGAGATAGGGTGAGAAGCTCAGTCATTGCGTCGAAATGAGCCAGTTGAGGTGGTTCGGGCATCTGGTAAGGATGCCCCCCTGTTCCAGGCACGTCCAGCTGGGAGGAGGCCTCGTGAAGACCCAGGACTAGGTGGAGGGATAATATCTCCAACCTGGCCTGAGAACGCCTCAGGATCCCCCAGTCAGAGCTGGTTGATGTGGCTCGGGAAAGGGAAGTTTGGGGTCCCCTGCTGGAGCTGCTCCCCCCACGACCCGACACCGGATAAGCGGACGAAGATGGATGGATGGATGGAGATGGATGGATAAATATACAAATCATAATTCTAAGAATGAATGAATTATTTAAGTGTAAGATCAACAGATAAGTCTTGAGACCCCTCTTGAAGGATCCAAAACGATCACATGAACGCTGAACACTAGGCAACTCATATCATAGAATGCACGCATATTTTAAGAGGACTGTCTGCAGGGAATGTGTCTGACCAATCACGGTGGGTGTGGGCCACCTGGGCCAAAAAATGTTGTCCCAGTCCAGCCCTGTAGCGAAGTAGCTAGTGTGTCCCCCTTTGTCAACCACACGTTAGTCAGAGCTAACTGACCAGCTTAGTCACGTGGCGTTGCAACGCAGCCCACTACCGCCCTCATGAGGCTAGATAGCTTTTGTGCAGCTAACACATAGCTTAGCTTCAATGAGCTAACGGCTAATCTGGACGTGACCGAGCAACCCCGGGTTGCCTCACCCCCCTTCTCCTCGCACTCTACCACTCGCTCTCTCTCTCACACACACACACACACACACAAAGGCCCTCATTTACCTAACGTAGAAACCAGCGCAGATATGAGTGCAGAAATCGTCTTACGACAGGCTTCACGTGTGATTCATGAAACGTTCATATCACACCAATCAGAGCGTAAGAATGGTCGTACATTGATAAATGCAGCGGCTGGAACATTTTGTCCTAGCTTTTGGACCGTTTAACATGTCAGTCTATCTGGAGGCTTAAGCTGCCTCTTAAATCTCCTCAGTCCCACTGTGGGACCAACAGGTCCTGTAGCAGGTTGTGTACTCCCAGCCAAGTTTGGGGTACAGACAGGCTGGTCATCCTGTACAGATTCACTTTGCACAGACAGTCCATCAGTGTGCTGTGGTGCTACTGGTCCCTCAAAATCAGCCGCAGAGCTGTCCACACTGTCCTTGCGTGTAACAATCTGAGGCCTCTCCCCTTCAGCCCCACGGCGAGCACGCAGGTGATCCTGGTGCCTGCGGATCTGCCGTCCATCCAACAAGTCCACCGTGAAGGACACCGGTCCTGTCTGGCGGCTGATGAGTCCTGGCAGCCAGGGAGGACCCTGAGCAAAGTTCTTGACAAACACACAGTCCCCAGGCTTAAAAAGCCTCTCTTTAGCATGTTGGTCTCGCCTACCTTTCTGCTCTTCCTGCGAACGGACAACTCTCGCTCCAACATCTGGGTGGAGCAGATCCAGATGAGATTTGGGCTTCCTCCCCATTAACATTTCTGCTGGGGAAACGCCTGTGGGTCCCAGTGTATGTCCTGACATCTTTCGTAGACCATCTTTCAGTGTCTCAACGGCTTGTCTGAGGCCGGATGATAGGGAGCCGTGCGGAGATGTCGGATACCATTTTTCTCCATGAACTCCTGGAACAACTCACCGGTGAAAGTGGGACCGTATCTGGCAACCCGTGAGTAACAAAGATGCTCCTGAGCTTTTCTATGGTGACTGAGGCAGTAATGTTTGACATGATGTGTGTGTTCAGCCACTTAGAATGTGCATCTACCAGCACTAGGAACATGTGACCAATAAATGGACCAGCAAAATCCAGGTGGAGCCTCGACCACGGACGACCAGGCCACTCCCATGGGTGGAGCGAGGCAGGTGCTGGCATCTTTTGATTACTTTGACATTGTGCACATGCCTTTACCTTTTCTTCTAGAGCACTGTCCATCCCCGGCCACCACACAAATGACCTGGCAAGGCTCTTCATCCGGGACACGCCAGGGTGGGCGTCATGCAACTCGTCCATCGCCTGTGCCTGCCCTGGGGGTGGAACAATCACTCTGCATCCCCAGAGGAGACAGCCATCCTGGACACTTAGCTCTAGCTGACGCTTGAAATAGGGTTTAAACAACTCCTGCTCAACAGCTGCTGGCCAGCCCTGCATCACCAATCTCTTAACTTGAGATAACACTGGGTCTCTCTCAGTCCACATTTTGACTTGCTTTGATGTCGCTGGAGTGTTAGACAGCCTGTCTGGTTTGGTGTGTCTGGAAGAGGTAGTCGGCTAAAGGCATCAGCAATGGCATTTTCGCTGCCCGCCTTGTACACTATTTTGTACTGATATGCTGAGAGGGTTTATGCCCAGCGCTGTACTCTTGGTGAAGCCAACTTTGACTCACTGAACAGACCCATAAGGGGCTTATGGTCTGCATAGATGGTAAAGGGACGACCATACAGGTACTGGTGAAACCGTTTCACAGCAAAAACCACAGCTAGTCCCTCTTTATCTAACTGTGAGTACCCTTTTTCTGCTGAAGTGAGAGTGCGTGACACATATCCAATCGGCTTTTCAGAGTGGTCCTCCATCTGGTGCAAAAGGACCGCCCCCACACCATAGGGCGAAGCGTCACAGGACAGGATGACATCCCTGTCTGGATCAAAGTGCACCAGCAGTCGATCAGAGTGTAACAGTTCTTTTACCTGCTGGAATGCTGCCTCTTGTGCTTGCTGCCACTTCCATGAGCTGTCTTTATGCAGTAGCTGATAGAGGGGGGCCAGTACAGTGGAGAAGTCAGGTAAGAATTTGCCATAGTAGTTCACTAAGCCCAAGAACGACCTGAGGTCTTCCACATTCTTTGGACTTGGAGCTTCCTTTACTGCCCTCACCTTCTCTTCCACAGGAGACAGACCCTGAGCCTTAATCCTGTGGCCCAGGTAGGTGACACTTGGAGCTTGGAAAACGCACTCACTGTGCTTCAACCGCATCTTCAACACCTAGCCCAAGTTACTCAGATACTCCTCATCTGTTTTTCCGGTGACCAAAATGTCATCCAAGTAGACTGCCACATGGGGAATGTTTTCGAGCAGATTGTCCATGGTGCGTTGAAAGCTAGCCGGACTGGATGCAATGCCAAATACCAGGCGGTTATACTTGATAAACCCTTTGTGGGTGTTGATGGTGACATACAGTTTAGATTTCTTGTCCAACAGCAGCTGCTGGTACGCATGACTAATGTCCAGTTTTGTGAATGTCTTTCCACCTGCCAGAGTAGCAAACAGGTCCTCCACCCATGGCAGAGGGTAGGTATCGAGCTGTGAGGCCGGGTTTGCCATCAGTTTGTAGTCTCTACAGATGCGTACCTTATCATCATCTTTCAAAACTGGCACAATCGGAGCTGCCCAGTCTGAAAACTCAATAGGCTCAATGACACCTAGCTGCTGGAGCCTCTCCAGCTCTGCCTCCACCTTGGCTTTCATGGCATATGGCACGTGGTTGTGCGTTGGGGTCTACACATAGTTTTACAGTTGTGCCATGGAGGGTGCCCAGCTCATCTTTAAAAACATCTGCGTACTTTCCTAGGATGTCTTCAATCACTCTCACGTGCTTGATTTCCCCCCAGTTCAGGTGAACTTTCCGCAGGATGTCACAACCAAGCAAACTTGGCCCCTCTCCCTTGACCACAAACAGCCTCGCTGTAGCCTCCTGCCCTTGGTACACAATGTTAACTTCTATAGCTCCAAGAAGTGGAATGCACTCACCCATATATGTCCTCAGTCTGACCTTAGTCCCTTTGAGTGCAGGCGCTTCCTCTGAGCGCCACAAGTTGAGGTATGTAGCTTGACTTATCACTGATGCTGAGGTGCCTGTGTCCACCTCCATTTCAAGCTTCTTTCCATTTAACTGCATTGTTGCATTGATGGGCTCAGACCGGGCTCATTGAGGTCAATGAGGTTGAACATGTTAAAGGAGACCTGTTCCTCAGCCTCCTCACTCTCCAGGTGTGTTCATATTGGGCCTAGATTTCCCCCAATCCATTCTCTGTTTATTCTTAGCAGCTCTGCACTTCTTTGCAATGTGCCCCTTTTTCCTACAGTTATGACATACAGTGTCTTTAAAGCCACAGTCATTAGCAAAATGTGCTCCTCTGCACCGATAACATTCAACTGACTTTACTGGCTTGCCTGTTTTCTCCTTCAACACACGATGAACGGCGCGTTGCTGCACACTCCCGTTGGCCTGTTGGATGTCTTTAGTATTATTGGCCGCTGTTTCCATTGCTTGTGCAATCTGTAACGCCTTCTTGAACGTGAGTGTAGCTTCTCCCAACAACCAGTGTTGCATGCTGTCGTCACTGATTCCGCAGAGCAACCTGTTGCGCAGCATGTCATCCAGGGCCGCTCCAAACTCATAGTGCTGTGATAACTGTCTCAGCTCCGCCACCGAAACTCCTGACCTGCGGGCATGAGTATGAAACTTGAAGCACTGAACAATTACAGATGGCTTCGGGTTGTGGTGGTCTTGCACCATCTTCACCAGCACCTTAAACCCAATACCTCCTGGGATCCGCGGTGTAGCCAGGTTACGTATCAGTTCATACGTCTTTGCCCCGCACACACTGAGGAGGATGGAGCATTTCTTGTCCTCTTCTGTAATGTCATTCGCCAGGAAAAAGTGCTCCAGTCTCTCGACGTATTCAATCCAGTCACCGTCCGACTCAACATATTCACTAAGTGAACCCACAGTAGCCATGCTTAAACTACAAGGAAACTTCTTCTTCGACCTAACTCTGTTTTAATCCTCGTCCCCAGTGTTATAACCTTAGATGGTTAATAATGCACGCACACTTTGAATGATTAACGGACTTTACTTAACGTCTGCAGCAGCCCACATACACAGGTAGTAACACCCAGGAGCACATGTCAACCGGGCGGGGTAACCCTCTTAACGTCCCTGGGGGGGAACCTGGGTTAATTAATAAATGTTCCGGGGTGCAGTACCCTTAAACAAAGCAACAAAGTTGTTTCAGTCTGTAACAACTATGACTTTGTTCGACATACTATAATATGACTTTTGGACTTTTTTTGACAAGCTATACCATGAATTTTTTTTGACTTTTTTCGTTTCACTATACTATGACTTTTTCTGGACTTTTCTCAACACAATATATATATGACTTTTAGTTCAACGTCATGTGCATAACCAGAGGAAAACTTTTTCTAAAGTTAGGTTTTTGTGCATAAACCAAACCTGGGGGGGGGGCAACTGCGTGTCAATCACTGCTCATGCACACACATTCATTCTCCCTTTTGGGGGGAGGGGCTTAGGAGACCAGTTTTTTTGGGGCTTTTAGCAGAAAGGGGGAAGGGACTGAGAAGTTGTTGATGTTCAAATGTTTTGGCTAAATCTTGGATCTTCAATCCTACCTACAGCACCTTTAAACTTGAGGTAATTTGGCAGAGTGGGGGGGAGGCACCCTGTCTCACAACTGACAGAGAAAACAGGCCTTCACCTAAACAACTTAGTGGCAAACAGAGACCTCTAGTGGCACAGCCCAGTCTCATGCCAGGTCGTTATATAGTCACGTTATTGTAATCTATTAAGTCGTGGACAGGTTACGTAAATGCCGTTTTTTGCATGTGGCGATTACGAAATTGAAAGCAATGCATTTTAATGGGAAGCATATTTCGGGATCCCAGAACGCTGACGGTAGCGAGTAGTTGATAAGGCAAAAGTCCGCGTAGGGAGGTTGGTCGAGGTGGTGGATGGGTCAGAAAACACATAACTTTCACGCCGGAGACCGGGGATCGCGCCCCGCGTGTGGCAGTTCCTTTGTCGGCGTGTCCCGCGTGTGACGGTTCTTTTCCCCGTTCTTTTTTTTCCCTAACCCCAACCGTCTCGTTATTGTGGCGTTTCATTTCCCCGTTGTTGTGTGCCCCTGCGGCCGGGGATCGTGTCCTGCGAGTGGCGGCCCGCGAGTGGCGGCCCGCGAGTGGCGGCCCGTTCCGTTGTTTTGGCCGCCGTGTGGCATTTCATTTCCCCGTTGTAGTGTGCCCCTGCGCGGGAAGATCGCGAGTGGCGGCCCATCCCGTTGTTTTGGCCGCCGTGTGGCGCCTCATTTCCCCGATCGCGAGTGGCGGCCCGTCCCGTTGTTCTGGCCGGCGTGTGGCGCCTCATTTCCCCGTTGTCGCGTCCCCCAGAGCAGGTTCGAAAAGCGTGACCTGTATATGTTCAAAAGTCGTTGCATATACACGAAAAAAACGACAAAATCGTAACCTGTACACAAATTTATGAATCAAAATAACGTGACTATTACACGACCTGGCGTGAGACTGGGTTCAGTGGCAGCAAGGGTTGTTGAGAAATTAAATCCTCAGCAGCTAAAACCTTTTCATTCCTCCTTTAACGTAGTAAAAGTAAACAGAAACCTCTCATGCAACTGAAATGTGAAAACCCACATTTAAGAAGTATCTCCTGGGATGTGGGTAAATGTTTACCACTCACTCATCTGTCACACACCTTGCAGTGCCGTAGCCCGAGGCTGGACTAGAGTCTGGACTCAAGATATTTTTCTATTGCCTCAGATTTCTCTTGGACTCATTGATAATTGCACTTGGACTTGTCTCTTGGACTTGTCTCTTGGACTTGGCCATTGGTCTTGCCAAATATTCTAGTTGGTCTCGACTGAGTTCTGCTTAAAATACTTTTTATCTAAAGTAACAAAACAATTGAATCACGGTTGTTCAGAAAACAGGTATTTGTTTTTTCCAAAATCCTTCTAGAACGGCCATTGGCATTGGTCTCCTGGTATACACCTGACTGCATCGTATGAGGAGGCATCGTTAATTTTCATTTAGGCCACAGACACACATGTTGTCAAGCACTTTGTAGTATGGATTCTTCAGGACAAGTAATAAGTTCAAGAATGGGAACGTATCCATTATTTCAGTGACACCTGTGCTGCTTGTTAATAAATGGCCTAATTTGATCCTGCAGTGCTTATTGAAAATAATAATGAAAATGATCCATCTCCTTTGAGGCCACTTCCACCACATCCACACTATGACATCTTTAAAAATATGCTTCATATTATCAATTCAGTAATAAATAAGTCTTTTAACCCAAACATCATCAGCAGGAATATCAACAATTCTAGTGCCTTATTTACTTCTGTTGAAAAGTGAACCTACATAGTTGCATCATGAACAGTTTATTAACTGACTCAGTTTGTGCAAGTATCTGTCATCACACACATACTCTGATAAGTTATTATGTGTGTGTATGCTATTTGTTATTATATCATTTGTTTGGTTTAGTGTCCAGTCAAGGAATACTCGATCATATCATCTGAAGCCTCAGCTGCTGGTCAACAGCTTAAATACCTAAAAGTTATATTAACAGTCATCTCGTAGGTATAAGAGGATCCTATGTTGACTTCTGCCAATCAAAATACTTTTTCATCATCTCTTCGTGCTTAACCCTAACACTAGTTTCTCCCTCTGACCCTAATCAATCCCTCCATTCCTGACCTTAACCCCAGACACGACCTTTCTGGATGACGTCACATCACTGTTGTTTTTATTGTTGATGTTTTAAACTAAGACCTGCTGCTTTAACAGAGTGACCACATTTAAATGAATGAGAGGGCTGTGTTTTTCACAGACTAAATGCAGCTTCACACTCAGAAACAATTATCACTGAGTGAGATTGTAGCACAAATGGTAAATAGCCTTTGACCCCCCCAGTGGTCATTAAGAGTATCTGGTTCTGTCTCTGACTCTGATCAATGCCCTGCAGGCTTGGAAACCTTAGAGACACGGTAACCAAATGTGTCTTTGTCTATCTGGATGATGCAGAGGTCCCTGGGTGGTTTTACTTTCTACAGAAAATTCATCTGCAATTACATTTCTGTTGCTCCACTCCATCACTTAAACTCTCACCCCTCCCCCACCCCCAAAATAACACCTGTAGATAATCCTGTCTTCTCAAATAATCTGTTGTTTAACTTTTTGCCAAAAATAGTGCTTTAAATACTACTGTCATAGAGACAAGAAATGTTATACAGGGATCAAAATAAATTACACTAAACTGAAATGATTCAAACAACTTTGTAAAGGGGCCAAGATTTTTTTCGTACTGACAGTTTTATGTGAAACACATTTACTGTTCATAAGTTATGTATTCATATACCTGATGAGAAAGTGTGGTTGGTCAGGGACATCTATTTTATTGCTGTTTGTAACTAAATGGACACTAATTACTTGGATGATGCTTTCACCAATATAGTGACAAGACTACAAAGCTTTTGTAGCTCTTTTGTTGTGTTGGGATGACATTTTTCCTATCACAAAGAAAAACAAGTTTCCCTGGGAAAAAAAATACTCTTTATATGTGATTACTTAAAAAACTGTATATGGTGCTTATGACTCTTTCTTTAAATGCAGCAGCATCAGAGAGACAAAATACACAACAAGATAAAGCTGAAGCACAGGTCTTTCTATTGTTGATCATACACAATTTGGACGTTAAGACAGGAAAGCATATTTTCACGTTCTGTATACAACAACTGATCACTGAACAGCAGGAACATTTTCATTCCTTTAATCCTTAGACCGAGTCTGATCTCAGTCCCTCCAGAGCCTCTCTACAGCATGTTGGTCTCAGAGGAGCCAGGCTGCAGGATCTGAATCTAAAACAAGACATAGATCACAGAGTTTAGACAAGAGTTCAAATAATACAGATGGACTGCAAATGATGCAGAGGAAGCAACTATCAAGTTGTCACCGATGAGTTAAAGCAGGAGTAAAATAAGGCACAGATCATTAGTTATTGTTATACAGGGATCAAATATGAATGACACTAAACTGAAATGATTAGAACAACTTTTCTTCCTAAGCTGAAAGGGAACATGATGTTTTTGTACCAACAGTTTTATCTGAAACACAACAGTGGATTTTTTTCTATACTGGAAACATACATCCACATGAAAGTGTGGCTGATCAGGGGCTTCTTTTTGTCTCAGTGAGACAGCAGGCCTGTGATTTCTGTTTTCAACTAAATGGACACAAATCAGAGATGATGCTTTGACCAAACATAGAGACAGAAATCTAAAGCTTTAGTAGTTCTTTTAGTTGTTGGGTTGAAATGTTTCCTATCACAACGAAAAAAAAATGTTCGCTAGAAAAAAAAAAGACATACATGTGTGAATTTGTTAAATAAAAATTTTCATTAAACTGGGTTATTATCTAGAAACAGTATATGGTGCTTATGACTCTTTCTTTAAATGCAGCAGCATCAGAGAGACAAAATACACAACAAGATAAAGCTGAAGCACAGGTCTTTCAATTGTTGATCATACACAATTTGGACGTTAAGACAGGAAAGCATATCTTCACTTTCTGTATTTGATATTTCACTCACTGAACAGCAGGAACATATTCATTAATTTAATCCTTAGATCGAGTCTGATCTAATTTCCTCCACACTCTCTCTACAGCATGTTGGTCTCAGAGGAGCCAGGCTGCAGGATCTGAAGAGTAACTATGAGTTTAACTGATTTTCTAAACCAGGGGTAAAACAAGGCATAGATCACAGGGTTTAGACAAGAGTTAAAAGAGAACACAAAGAGCAAATAGGATGCAGATGAAGCATTAACCAAGCTGTCACATGCAAGAGAGACAGAGTAATACGGGCAGAAACACATTAGAAACACAACTACTAAAACACAACAAGGTCTACAGTTATAACGACATAGTCAACGGCAATCACACATTCTCCGTAGCAGGAATAAAACCTCCCCGGTTGAGTCAGGTCATCCTTCACAAAGAGAAAGCTGTAGGAAACAGAATAGAGCCAACAGAGACAAACACAGAGTTTAACTCTGTTCCCAGTGATTCTGGTGTTGTAATGCAGAGTGTAACAAATAGCCACATAACGGTCAACTGATATGAGCACCATGTCACCTATTGAGGATACGGAAATGATGCCTGAAACATAATTATACAGAGTACACAAAAGGTCACCAAGAAACCAGCAGGATGTGTTTCTAAAGATTTCTCCCGGCATCAGCACGAGGCCCACGAGAAAGTTTTCAACTCAGACATCCTGCCGCTAGCTCGCCCTGCTAGCTGCTAGCTGCCGTCCGAGAGTCTGTGTTCAGCCAGCCTTCTGCGATAATGATCATGCAGCAGTTCCGTGTGTATTTGTAGCTCATGTATTGTGTGTGACATCGATCTGGCGTTGGTGAGTAGGACTCTTGACCGTGGCGATCTGTTTGGAGGTTTCCTTAGGCGGGCTAGCAGGCCCAACCAGCCTCCTTGGTCATGCCTTCGCGGTGAAAAATTGTAGTTTATTTCCCCATCAAAAATAGGTAATTGAGCACTGTAGTCGTTATGACCATATCAGTGACTATGTAACTACATGGAAACGGGCCAAATTTTGTCTGTGCCTTATACAGTAATAGGCAAGGCAAGGCAAGGCAGCTTTATTTGTATAGCACATTTCAGCAACAGGGCAATTCAAAGTGCTTTACATAAAACATTAAAGAGCAGTTAGAAAACAATTTAAAAACAATTTTAAAACATTAATAAACAAATTAAAACAAGAATAAAATTGATAGTGCAGTATAAGAATAAAAGGTGCAGTGCAGTATAAGAAATTAAAGTTA
>CM046797.1:35697359-35793774 GCA_025617405.1 Perca schrenkii | reverse complement strand
TTGCCATCACAGCATCACCTAGTGGTATCCCCCCCCACCCCGAGATACAATCTGAAGACGAAATAAAGTGTAATCGGCAAACACACTTTTCTTCATGCAGGTTTTGTCACAAACGGTATTAAAGTTCAGACCGATAACGAGGACATTAAGGGTAATGATTGTGCGAGAGTTTAATGGCTGTATTTATTGACTTTGACATTTGATGATATATGCACAGTATTAAAGACAGATATTTAGTTATTTACACTGTGTTCTGCAGTTATCTAATGGTAGGGTATTTGATGATATCCTGTGTTCCATGCAGTCGGGCCATCTCCTCCTCCTGTGCTCCGTAGCGGACTCTGTGACGATGAGACAGCAGATTAGCGCCGTCAAGTTTTGTTTTTTTATAAATCACAACCTTTGTGTGGGAAGTGGCGTACGCACATTTTCAGCCCCTGTTTTGTGCGTACGCCACGTTTATAAATGAGACCCCAGAACCATTGTACCCCAAAATGACCTACAACAGGACCCAAAGCACTTAATATGAAACCCAACTGTCAACAACTCAATATGATTTAGTGTCAGGCTTTTGTTTGATTTAGTGTCGGCAAAAAAGCCTTTTTATTGAGTTTCCTTTTAGTGAAGGAAGTGAGTGAATTTAAACTAAACTTTTATTGTGAAGGGTAGACACAAAAAAAATGAAGCCGGCTTTATGGAAGTTTTGATTTCCCATAAACCTTTATTTTGCGGTCCTTTTAATTTCATTCACAGATTATTAATATCTAATATCCAACTCTCTCCAAACTGCTCCAAGTTAACTCTAAATAACTAACTAACCCGAAACGCAAGTTCATAGGGTACCCAGGAAGCAAGTGTGAAGTAAATCAGATGAACGGTTCTCGATATTTAAAACACACACACACACACACACACACACACACACACACAGAGAGAGGGTCCCTCCATCTATAGTCATTTTGTCACATTCAACGTCACCTGTTTAACCAGAGGAAAAGTAACATTATTTTAACCCAAACCACCATCTTTTTCTAAAGTTAGGTTTTTGTGCCTAAACCTAACCTAACCAAACTACAACTGTTTCACAATGTTAACGACGTGTTAAAAACGGCAGCCTATATGTTAAATAAAATGTTAACCAACAAGAAGCTGCAGCTCTCTTCCAGCTTGTTTAAACTTGAGGTAAATTGGCAGAGTGTGGGGGAGACACCCTGTCTCACAACTGACAGAGAAAACAGGCCTTCACCTAAACCACTAACTCATCCATCACACACCTTGCAGTGCCGTAGCCCGAGGCTGGACTAGAGTCTGGACTAGAGTCTGGACTCCAGACATTTTTCTATTGCCTCAGATTTCTCTTGGACTCGTTGGTAATTGCACTCAGACTTGTCTCAGACTTGGCCATTGGTCTTGCCAAATATTCTAGTTGGTCTCCACCAAGTCCTGCATTACATACTTTTTTTCTAAACTAAACCATTGAATCACGCTTGTTCAGAAAACAGATACTTTTTTCAATTTTTAAATCCATCTAGAACGGGACATTGACATTGGTCTCCTGGTATATGCCTTGCTGCATCATATGAGGAGGCATCGTTAATTTTCATTTAGGCCACAGACACACATGTTGTCGAGTACCGTCAAGTTTTATTCCCAAAGTGTATATATTTTAAATTATTTTTTCTTATATTCTATCCTATTATTATTTCATGTATATTCTATCCTATTAATTCATTTGTATTCTGTGTGTGCAGTGTGTCTGATATTGTGCTGCTTTTTTGGATCAATAAAACTCTATCTATCTATCTATTAGGGGTGGAGCCGAACCCAAATACGGTATCCGGAAAGGCACAAATAACGTGTTTTTTACGAATACTTATTTCGAACAAATACTTTAAAAAATATTTGTATAGGCTGCTCCACACAGCAACAGAGGGGCTCGGCTGAGCGAAAAAACACTTAACTGCATCACTATTTTTGTTGAATAGATTTTTTGTAGCTTAACTGGGTTCTGGAGGCAGTTTATAACTTTCGGGAAGCGGAGTTTGATCGGGAGATTATTCCATTACGCTGCGTTATTGACGTCTGCAGTCGGGTGCTCTCATGTTCGCTCTGTTTACGTAGCTCTGTTAGCTCGGTCATTTAGAAAATAGTCTGTTGACAGAGTAATGTTAACGTTCGGATAAAAAGGTTAAAAAAATGATTGTGTAGTTGTGTCGAATTGTATGCACTTGTGGGAGTTATATGGTACGTTTAAGTTACTCTGTCTTTTGCAGACAGCAAAATGTAGGCTATAGGCTAGGCTAGTTAACCTTAGCATAGCTACCCGTCACTCATTAACTTAGCTGAAACTCCCCACATGGATTTGGGCAACCAAACAGAAATAGAGTGTGGCTGCTGCTGAGCCATCTCGTGGTCCTCCACCAGCCAAAAAAACTTGTTCTGTGTGGAAGCATTTTACAGTCATTGCTGCAGATAAAACCAAAGTGATATGTGATGTGTGCAAAAGTCAAATAAGCAGAGGCAGAGATATCAAACATCTGTCAACATCTGCTATGCATAATCACATGCACTAATAGCATCCTCTCCTCCTGGTACTGTCTGCCAACCCCCCCCACAAGCACAAATCCCCCCACCAGCACCAAATCATCATCACAGCCATGTTCTGCCCCTGCAAGTCAGTTTCAATCACCTATATTAGCTGGCATAATTATTATAAGGGATATAATTTAAGAATACTTTAACGTAAATTAGAAGTGTAATGCAAAAAAACTGGAATTTTACGCCTATTTTGAATTTTACTCGAATACAAATACAAATACAAATACTTTTCCCCCCCTCAACAAATACAAATACAGATACAAATACCAGCTGCTTTGCACACCCCTACTACCTATCTATCTATCTATCTATCTATCTATCTATTTATGTATTTATTTGTGATCTTATGTGGTGGGCCGGTCTGGGCCAAAATGCCAGGGCTGATTTTTGGTCATGGTCTGTCCCTGTCAGTCACTGTGGCTCAAGCAGAGAGTTGATCAAGTCATACCTGAGGTCAACCATGTCCCAGGAACGGATCACTGGCCTCGCCGTCATCAATATCAATCACTCAATAGGGGAGCAGATTTCATACGATGACATCATTGATGATTTTGCATCAAGGAAGGCCACAGATTTGTGTGATGAAGGATTTGCTATTTCAATATATTTATTCTATATTGTGTCTTTTGGCAATGTTGGACATTTTTCTATTGCCTCAGATTTCTCTTGGACTCGTTGGTAATTGCACTCAGACTTGTCTCAGACTTGGCCATTGGACTTGCCAAATATTCTAGTTGGTCTCCACCAAGTCCTGCATTACATACTTTTTTCTAAAGTAAACAATTGAATCATGCTTGTTCAGAAATGTATTTTTTCAATTCAAAATCCATCTAGAACGGACATTGCCATTGGTTGCCTGGTATACGCCTGTCTGCATCATATGAGGAGGCATCGTTCATTTTCTTTTAGGCCACAGACATACATGTTGTTGAACACTTTGAAGTATGGATTCTTCAGGACAAGTAATAAGTTCAGTGGTGTAACGAGCCAACACCGGGACCTTATTTAGGATTATCAAGGTGGGCCCCCCTGCTACAGAACGTGATGATGCAATGTCCATGAGTAAGCTACCATGAATAGGACAGGATAGGATCATAGAGACACAGACAATAAGAGATGAGATGACTGACAAAATCAGAAATAGCCTACGCACCACAAAAACAACAAAATACTGCTGGTGATGGGGCACCATAACACATGAAAAAACACATTGTGTCTTGAGGTAACAGAAAGTGAACGTGCCATTGACCAACAAAAACCTGATCTAAAGTGCATTAGTAAAATTCCCCTAGGCTCGTGCACAGCATCTGCACACTATGATTGTTACACACACAGGGAAGCGCAGCAGCACACGAACATTACAATCAAAGCTGCAAGCAGCGTTGGACGGGCCCTCGTGCCTCTGTGCACGTCAGGGTTACTGGCGGACACCGCTCTGTGCGACCGTGCATTTGTGTGGCACTCAGACACTGCAAATGGTCAACAATGAAAAGGGAACTCCCTGCTGAGTTCAATGATACTTCACACAAGACTCTGTCATACAGTTCATTAGCTGTGTAAGGGGGCGTGGCCAAAGTATAGGGGGTGGGGCAAACCTTTACCAATAAAAAAGGAAGTCTGCTGAGTTCATTGATACCACACATAAGACCTTAAACGGGTCACCAGTTATGAAAGGGGGCGTGGCTTAAGCATAGGGGGCGGGCCAAACCATCACCAATGAATAAGGAAGTCTCTGAGTTCAATGATACCTCACAGAAGGGTCTACATCAAACAGGTCATAAGTTATAAAAACAGGGGCGTGTCTACAGCATAGGGGGTAGGTCAAACCATCACCAATCAAAAAGGAACTCTCTGCTGAGTTCAATGATATCTCACACAAGACTCTACCTTAAACAGTTCAAATGTTATGAATGTGGCCTGATAAAGTGGCCGTGGTTAAAGTATAGGGGGCGGCTCCGTATCACATGTAGACATCACATTATACGCAGGTGCGTTTAGGGCGTGTCCAAATCCACTTTTTGTTAGTTTGACAACAGAAAAAAGGGTCCCTGTGCCGGGCGCATGTTTCAAAAGGGTTGTACTTAGTGACTTCATTAATTAGGGCCCGAGCGCCGACAGCGGCGAAGGCGAACGACGTGTTTAAAATGTTAACCAACAAGAAGCTGCTGCTCTCTTCCAGCTTTTTAAAGGTGCAGTAGGTAAGCCTTATAAAACTACCTTTCTGTCATATCTGCTGAAACTTAGCCTATGTTCCAGCAGAACTACATGAAGCAGGTCATTTAAAATAAATCCAGCTCCTCTGGCTCCACCTACAGCCTGGAGTGGGATTTGCAAAAATCCACAGCTCCCTGTTCAGATGCACCAATCAGGGCCAGGGGGGATGTCTAACTGTGTGTTAATCACTGTTCATGCACACACATTCATTCTCCCTTGTGGGGGGAGGGGCTTTAAGCAGAAAGGGGGGAGGGACTGAGAAGTTGTCGATGTTCAAATTCTTTGACTAAATCCTAGATCTTCACAATCCTACCTACAGCCCCTTTAAACTTGAGGTAAATTGGCAGAGTGGGGGGGGGAGGCACCCTGTCTCCCAACTGACAGAGAAAACAGGCCTTCACGTAAACCAATTAGTGGCAAACGGAGACCTCTAGTGGCAGTAAAGGTTGTTGAGAAATTAAATCCTCAGCAGCTAAAACCTTTTCATCCTTCCTTTAACGTATTAAAAGTAAACAGAAATCTCTCATCTAACTAAAATGTGAGAAAATGTTACCACTAACTCATCCGTCACACACCTTGCAGTGCCGTAGCCCGAGGCTGGACTAGAGTCTGGACTCCAGATGTTTTCCTATTCATCCTATCATTTAGGCCACAGACACACATGTTGTCGAGCACTTTGTAGTATGGATTCTTCAGGACAAGTAATAAGTTCAAGAATGGGAACGTATCCATTATTTCAGTGACATCTGTGCTGCTTGTTAATAAAGTTATTACTGTGGCCTAATGTGATACTACATTGCTTATTGAAAATAATAATGCAAAATGATCCCTCTGCATTGAGGCCACTTCCACCACATCCACACTATGACATCTTTAAAAAGATGCTTCATATTATTAATTCAGTAATAAATAAGTCTTTTAACCCAAACATCATCAGCAGGAATATCAATTGTAGTGCCTTTTGTTGAAAAGTGAACCTACATAGTTACGCCATGACCAGTTTATTTACTCACACATAATAAGTTATTATGTGTGTGTATGTCATTTGTTTTTTATTATTTGTTTAGTTAAGTATCCAGTCAAGAAAGACTTGATCATATCATCTAAATCCTCAGCTGCTGGTCAACACCTTAAATGCCTAAAAGTTATATTAACAGTCATCTCGTAGGTATAA
Organism: Perca schrenkii; assembly: GCA_025617405.1. Classification (NCBI taxonomy): domain Eukaryota; kingdom Metazoa; phylum Chordata; class Actinopteri; order Perciformes; family Percidae; genus Perca; species Perca schrenkii. Next base: position 35,787,788 of record CM046797.1, on the reverse strand, counting down.
GAGGATCCTATGTTGACTTCTGCCAATCAAAATACTTTTCCATCATCTCTTTGTGCTTAACCCTAACACTAGTTTCTCCCTCTGACCCTAATCAATCCCTCCATTCCTGACCTTAGCCCCAGACACGACCTTCCTGGATGACGTCACATCACTGTTGTTTTTATTGTTGATGTTTTAAACTAAGACCGGCTGCTTTAACAGAGTGACCACATTTAAATGAATGAGAGGGCTGTGTTTTTCACAGACTAAACGCAGCTTCACACCTCAGAAAAGTCTATCACTGAGTGAGATTGTAGCACAAATGGTAAATAGCCTTTGACTCCCCCAGTGGTCATGAAGAGTATCTGGTTCTGTCTCTGACTCTGATCAATGCCCTGCAGGCTTAGAAACCTTAGAGACACGGTAACCACATGTGTATCTGCAATTACATATCTGTTGCTGTTCCGCTCCATCACTTAAACTCTCACCCCCTAGACAAGAGATGTTATACAGGGATCAAATATGAAAGACACTAAACTGAACTGATTAAAACAACTTTATAAAGGGGCCAAGATCTTTTCTACTGACAGTTTTATGTGAAACACAATTACTGTTCATAAGTGATGTTTTTCTATACCTGATGGTTGGTCAGGGGCATCTATTTTATTTCTGTTTGTAACTAAATGGACACTAATTACTTGGATGATGCTTTCACCAATATAGAGACATGAATACAAAGCTTTGAGTAGCTCTTTTGTTGTGTTGGGATGACATTTTTCCTATCACAGTTTCCCTGGGAAAAAAATACTCTTTATATGTGTCATACATATGTGAATATGTGATTACTTAAAAAACTGTATATGGTTCTTATGACTCTTTCTTCAAATGCAGCAGCATCAGAGAGACAAAATACACAACAAGATAAAGCTGAAGAACAGGTCTTTCAATTGTTGATCATACACAATTTAAACTTAAAGACAGGAAAGTATATCTTCATGTTCTGTATACAACAACTGATCACTGAACAGCAGGAACATATTCATTCATTTATCCTTAGACCGAGTCTGATCTCAGTCCCTCCACACTCTCTCTACAGCATGTTGGTCTCAGAGGAGCCAGGCTGCAGGATCTGAAGAGTAACTATGAGTTTAACTGATTTTCTAAACCAGGGGTAAAACAAGGCATAGATCACAGGGTTTAGACAAGAGTTAGAATAGAACACAAAGATAACATAGGATGCAGATGAAGCATTGACCAAGCTGTCACCTGCAAGAGAGACAGAGTATAATGGGCAGAAACACATTAGAAACACAAGTACAAGAACACCAAGAGTCCTGGCTGCTTTCAGCTCTGATTTCTTTGCCTTTGGAGTCACTGAAAGCTGGAGGGTGACAGCTGTAATGTGAGAGCGCATGGCACGAGCCTGAGACACAGCCACGGCAAATATTCTCACATACAGAGCTATAATGAGAATAACTGGAACAAGAAAGCACAAAACAAGATCTACAGCTCTTAAGACATAGTCAACGAGAAACACACATTCTCCGTAGCAGGAATTATACCTCCCCTGTTGAGTCAGGTCATCTTTCACAAAGAGAAAGCTGGAGGAAACAGAATAGAGCCAACACAGACAAACACAGAGTTTAACTCTGTTCACAGTGATTCTGGTGGTGTAATGCAGAGGGTCACAAATAGCCACATAACGGTCAACTGATATGAGCACCATGTCACCTATTGAGGATATGGTAATGATGGCTGAAAGATTCTTATAAAGAAAACACACAAGGTCACCAAGAAACCAGCAGGATGTTTTTCGGAGGATTTCTCCCGGCATCACCACAAGGCCTACTAGAAAGTCTGAGACAGCCAGAGAGAGGAGGAGGATGTTGGTGGGTGTGTGGAGCTGCCTGGAGGGAAAGAGAAAAGCACCATTACACCAACAAGTCCTCATATCTAAATGACAAACAAACTTTTTATGTTAGTTCTTTCTGAAACAATCAAAACAATCATTCCAAAAACACTCATGAGATTTTTCCCGATCTGTCATAGAAACAGGCTTATTCTGACCAGTCAGTTTGATTATCATTATATGAGAAGAACATTTGTTACATTATAATAACATCGTCAATAGCTCCCCCAGTCATCCCACTAAGCCATGACAGTGAGACATCAAGCCAGCATGCACAATACCAGGACCCTGAAACTGACACAAAGTGTTCATATTATCAAAAACTTAAATTATTCAGACAATCATCTTTACCTAAAGTGGGAGACTGAGATGATGACGAGCAGGTTGAGAGATACAGTGAGCAGAGAGATGGAGTAGAGCAAAGTGTGAATGAGCATCCCTTCAAACCAAGGAGGGGTCAGCTTCCTGCAGGAGGTGTTGAAGAGTTGTGGAAAGCAGAGCTCTGCTCCGTCCTGTGTCTCCATCATCAGTGGGAGGATGAGAGAGACCTCAGCTCTCTGCTTCAAACTCTATCGTACAACTGATTTATCTCTTTCTACCTTTGTCTCCACCCCTCCCTTTCTCCCTCTCAGTCTCTGTTGGACACTGATGTCCTTTTCTTTTTCTACACATCACTACGTCATCTTCTACACTTTCTCCGTTAGTCCACAAGCCTTTCAATAATATCTGTCACTCTTCTGTCACCCCCCATGTACCCATACATCCATGTCCTGTACCCATACATCCATGTCCTGTACCCATACATCCATGTCCTGTACCCATACATCCATGCCCTGTACCCATACATCCATGTCCTGTACCCATACATCCATGCCCTGTACCCATACATCCATGCCCTGTACCCATACATCCATGTCCTGTACCCATACATCCATGTCCTGTACCCATACATCCATGTCCTGTACCCATACATCCATGTCCTGTACCCATACATCCATGTCCTGTACCCATACATCCATGCCCTGTACCCATACATCCATGCCCTGTACCCATACATCCATGTCCTGTACCCATACATCCATGCCCTGTACCCATACATCCATGTCCTGTACCCATACATCCATGTCCTGTACCCATACATCCATGCCCTGTACCCATACATCCATGCCCGTAACGTTACTGGGGTTAGCTTCTGTTTCGGGGGAAGGGGGCTTTTTAAGGTAAGCTAGGTCAGCCTCCTTGTGTGTGCTTCTCAAATGTAGGGTACTTTCAAATTTGTGGGATTTTTCCCTGTAATAAATTGTCCACATATTTTACCACCTTCCACTGCGAGGCACTTGCTGTTATCTGACACAGTCATAATCAAATAGGACTCTGCTGCTTTCTTCCGACTTTCGGTACCGCCATGATACCAGGCGAGAGGCATGGAGATTCAATTTGGAATGTCGGAATTTCTGGGTTCCCAGTCGGTAACTATACATGTCTACGGGAAATGTCATGGTCAGAAAGATACAGTATAACGTTATTTGCTCTATGAAAGACATTGACAAAGACAAAAACTAAGGACATTTACTCGATAATTTAAATTTAGTTTTGCAAACAGACATTACGTTTTAGTTTAGTGATTGTTTTTTTGTAATGCCTCGTTTTTATTTTTATTTCAGTTAACGACAATGTTTTTTCCCACCTAGTTTTTAACTAACGATTATAACCTTGCTCCGAAGTCAAGCAGGTTACCAGCTAGCCCTCTGCTTGATACCCTGCCGACTTGTAACTATTCTGATTTTCGGCCTGCCAGCATATCCCAACAGTCAGCGAGCCTCAGGCCTTCCCACCTCCCATCTATCCTCTCCATTGCAGTCTGATTGAATTTGGCTGGCACTGTCTTGTTGTTAAGCACTAAAACATATGTTCACCACCCACCCTGCAGGACCAAAAGATACTGAAGTAGAACCAGCAGGATAATAAAAATAAATATGACAATATAGTTTTTTTATTCCTCCCCTCTAATATGACCCATAGGAGCATTATATGAATTAATGCCGTATCGTTGGCAAGAAAATATGCCCCACTTGTTTTCAAACAGGACACGGTCCCCGGTCTCCTGGATGAAAGTCCTGTGTTTGTTTGACCCATCCCCCCCCCCAACCTGCTTTCTTAAACGAAATTTGGCAATCTTATACTTTGTGTCCTTATTTAATGCTTTGCTCATATGGCCCCTTCACATTTTGGTGTACTCCAGCAGCACTACAACCCTCTTTACCTGCTAAATCCTCCACTTTATTCACCAGCTGGTCTCTAACTGTCTGCCTGCTGTGGAGCTACACCAAACTCAGGATTTAGAGTCCTGAAATGGACTCTGATGAGAGGTGTAGCTCCGCAGCAAATAGACGATGCCAGACGCTCACCTCTCATCAGAGTCCATTTCATGACTCTAAAACCCACTGTACCAAAGAGTTTTGGAATTATTATTATTATTATTAAAGCTGTGGGAGTGAACAAAAGCAGTAAAGGTTTGGGCCTTAAAACCAAAATACCAGTGAGTTAAAAACACCCTGTAGAGCTGAGAGGAGCTGCACAGTCAGGAGATAATTCTCTGAGGATGTGTGACTGGCAGCAACCCCTCTCACATTACACATGCTAATTGAATCCCTTTTTACTTTAAAAAAAATCAAAAAAATTCAATTGATTAAATTAGTGAATTGTCAGACACAATATCAACTGAAAAACAGTCCTGTTCAGTAATGATTACATCACATGTTGATGGTTTCATGCTGATGCTTGTTTGTCTTCACACCTCTGATTGCAGGGACACCTCATTGGTCGAGATGTCATCACCTGACTAACCCATGCAGGTGGGAACAAAGTTCCTGTCCAGAGGGGTTCAGCACACCGCCTTTAGGAGCCACTAATGGGCTGCAAAACATTGTTCATAGAGAGGACAGATTAAATCTCACGGGACCTGTTGGGAACTGTTTGAGTGTCTGATGAAGTCCACTATATACAACAAAATAAATGGTCATTTAGCCCATCAAACACTTTGGGAGATGAGTTTGGCACTTCAGTTTTAGCTCTGCTCATTAAGACACCATACTGTAGCATACACACAAACTTTGTTTCATTTAACTTGCTGAAGAGTTTGTTTTAATGCAGTTTTTATTTTTAATACCGTATGATTGTAAACAGTTAACTTTTTTGGCCAGCAGCCACAACAGCCAATATTTTCCCTGATGAAGGTGAAATACAGGAAATGCACGAGCACTATTCTGCCCACCAACGTGGCAGGTAGACTCACAGTTTTACCCGCCAAAGGCAAAATTCACCTGTATTATTATCATGGTTGGGTGTTGATTTCAGGCCCTTGTTATAATTATGAAGGGTGTCACTGTGGTTTTTCACTTGTACCTTATAGTTAGGATACACTTTTAGGAAGTGTTAGCACTTATTATGTTGATCTGTGATTTGGACATATATAAACATGAGAGGAAAAAGTCAAAGCAATATCTGTTATGACTTGTTATCCAGCAGGCGGTTGTGTTTTCAAATTCGTCAAACAATCACAGGACTGTCGACCCAGAAGACTGGGATTAGTGTCCCGTTTGAAAATAAACTGTGATTTAGTTTTTTTTTTTGTTTACAAGCTACGTCCCCTTCTGCGTCACATGTTAACAGAATGTACAAATGTACTGATATTACACAAACAAGATCTTTTTCTAATTATACCGTAGTAATGCTGTTGCCAAACCAAACTGAGACTGTTTAAAACGGTGTCAGTTCGGGTTCGATATGAAGGCAGAAAATGCTTTCCTCTGTTTGCGCTGATGTTTACATTTGAAGGGAGAATGGTGGGTTGATTTCCAGATCTTCACCGTCCAATGTCAACTACATTAAGCAAAACTAATATCTGTAAATTAAACAATAAAGCATACATTTTACAGCGCTGATGGGGAAGCAGCTGGAGAGTTACCGTACCTTCTAGAACACGTGTGTCAAACTCAAGGCCTGAGTGCCAAATCCGGTTTATGCGCCTTTTTTCAATGCTTTAGGCACTTTGTTTGATAATGCGACACAAATAATCTGCTGGGATGTAAGAGCATAGATAGGTGACGTTAGTGATGAGGACAGATAAGGTTATGTAGCCTAGGCTAACTGATCGACTGTACTACTCAAATAGGAAGTTATCTAAAAATTAAAATGTCGGGGTTCAATATCATCTCCTGACGTATAACACCCTGCGAAGTAAAGCAGCTTCTTCATCAACGGGATCGTAGACAAAAGGAAATGCCATGTTTTGAGAAATAAAACGTTTTATAGTCTGCCTAACACGGTTAATAAACCAACATAATTATTTTGTATTCATGCCGATAACAAACTGGTCTAAAATGTGCCTGATCCAGACTGAATGAATGAATGAGGAAATGAGAGAGCGCTGTGTCAGAGGGAGGAGACTGAGAGAAGAAAACCTGCTCCCCGACCAGGTTAGGTTCACAGGCTCAGTCACCATAGTAACTGACTCTGAGGTGAAGTTACCATAGTAACTGACTCTGAGGTTAAGGTACCTCTCTTTCTGAAACCGAAAACCCAGCGTTACCCTCGTCTCAGGGTTAACAAACTCAGAGTTTTCACTAAACCTGCTTTCTGAAATAGGGCCCTTGTGTTGAGAAGTTCTGCCTATGTGCTGACAGATTTGTTTATTTTTACTACCCTTATTAACAAGGCCCGGAAACCACCGTGACTCTCCACCTGGCTCTTCATGCCACTGTTCTCTCTGCTCTAATGCTCTTTGCTCTTTATTTATCTATTTTATTTTATTTCTATCTTTATTTTTAATTTAATACATACTGTGTACATATACTTATATTGTTTACCTATACTTATATTGTTTAATATTACATTTATTGTTTACCTATACTTATATTGTTTAATATTACATTTAGAGAATGTGTGATGTGCACCAGCAACACCAAAACAAATTCCTTGTATGTGTCAAAAAACGTACTTGGCAATAAAACCCTTTCTGATTCTGATTCTGATTCTGATTTACTGGAAAATAATAAGAAAAAAGATAATTATCACGTTAAATAAACACTCGTATGACGATATATTGAGAATTCCAGAGCTGGTAGCATCACTAATATTTTTGCCGACTACTTTGTTCAAACCCTCCCCATTTTTCCCGGTAGACTCCTGTTTTTCATTTCCCTCTCCTGGTTTCCTCCCAGGGTCACAAATCGCCTGTTTTTCTCCTAGTTTATGACAAATTTTCACACCTATTTTTTCCTTTTAGTCATCGCAACCTGTTTCTGGCACAAAACAGGGAGTTTAAGTAGCAAATTTAAGCCCTAAGACTCTAAAAGTATACAGTTTCCATACAGACAACAATACAGCTACACCGAATGTCGTCATTTCATGCAAGTGATGCTGAAGGACAGAGAGCCTCGTCCTCTTCAGACGGAGAGAGAAATGGAGACTAAACTAAATACTCAAGCCAGCGGGGCTTATGAATCTGCGTTCTGTCCTGAGAGTTAAAAGAACTAGTGCATTGCCCGTTCAAAATGTGCCTGTTTGGAACAGGGCCGATTGCTTGGCCTGTGGCATTGCTGCTTGTAGCTGTCTCCTGTGGTCTCATTTATAAAACTGTGCGTAGGATCCTTACTAAAAGTGTACGTATGGCAAAAAGCCAAAAATGCCGTCCGTAAATTCAGATCTATAAAACTGTTCATACGCACATCTACGAGCAATGTTCCCTTTATAATTCACAGATTACCCAAAAGTGTGTGTACGTGGATCAGCCTCTTATCCCACCCTGTACACTCCCATTTTTAACCATAAATAGTCAATGCAAAGCACCTTGTGAATGCTGATCAGTGTGTTAATGACCCTGGCAGTTGTTCTTTCGTTATGCCAAATCATGCCGAATCATGACGACTGGCGGGGAAAAAGCAAAAAACTTCTCAGACGTCCAACACGGAAAGCATTACGGCATTCGGGGACAGCTTCGATATACCAGACCTAGATTTAACAGAACTATATATTATATCCAAACAAGCCTTAGTGATAAAGTTGAAGATTATATATAATATTTGTTAAACACTTAGCTGTTTGCCATTTCCCTCTGGAAACAGCCGGTTTCCCCCAGAGTGGCGAGGATTTGGACCGGGATGGCACGGTTCTGGCGTGTTGCCCTCTCTACTGGACCCAATTCAGTACATAGATCCACGAGCTCAGCTTTAAGGGATTTAAATCGGTATATTAGCCAGTCATCGTCATGGTCCCTGAAGTCTCTTTTTCTCCTGATTCTTCCATTGGCGTAGTCCTCCTGCAGGGCCAGCAGTGCCATCATGCAGCATTACACACAGGGTCACCGCAGTATTTATATGTTTACAACAATTTGTGATTGTTAACACCTTGCCATCACAGCATCACCTAGTGGTATCCCCCCCCACCCCGAGATACAATCTGAAGACGAAATAAAGTGTAATCGGCAAACACACTTTTCTTCATGCAGGTTTTGTCACAAACAGTATTAAAGTTCAGACCGATAACGAGGACATTAAGGGTAAAGATTGTGCGAGAGTTTAATGGCTGTATTTATTGACTTTGACATTTGATGATATATGCACAGTATTAAAGACAGATATTTAGTTATTTACACTGTGTTCTGCAGTTATCTAATGGTAGGGTATTTGATGATATCCTGTGTTCCATGCAGTTGGGCCATCTCCTCCTCCTGTGCTCCGTAGCGGACTCTGTGACGATGAGACAGCAGATTAGCGCCGTCAAGTTTGTTTTTTATAAATCACAACCTTTGCGTGGGAAGTGGCGTACGCACATTTTCAGCCCTGTTTTGTGCGTTTATAAATGAGACCCCAGAACCTTTGTACCCCAAAATGACCTACAACAGGACCCAAAGCACTTAATATGAAACGCAATGTCAGCAACTCAATATAATATAGTGTCAGGCTTTTGTTGGATTTAGTGTCGGCAAAAAAATCCTTTTTATTGAGTCTCCCTGTTAGTTAAATGCTTGGAGTGAATTTAAACTAAACTTTTATTGTGAATGGTAGACACGAAAAAAATTAAGCCAGCTTTATGGAAGTTTTTTTTTCCCTTCAACCTTTATTTTGCGGTCCTTTTAATTCACAGATTATTAATATCTAATATCCAACTCTCTCAAAACTGCTCCAAGTTAACCCTAAATAACTAACTAACCGGAAACGCAAGTTCATAGGGTACCCAGGAAGCAAGTGTGAAGTAAATCGGATGAACGGTTCTCGAGATATTTACAAGACAACGGACACACACACACACACACACACACACACACACACACACACACACACAGAGAGAGAGAGGGTCCCTCCATTTATAGTCATTTTGTCACATTCAACGTCACCTGTTTAACCAGAGGAAAAGTAACGTGTTATTTCAACCCAAACCACTAAAGTTAGGTTTTTGTGCCTAAACCTAACCTAACCAAACTACAACTGTTTTCACAATGTTAACGACTGACAACATCAGGAGCTAACGCACACCACAACAACAACAACAACAAAACACTGCTGGTGATGGGGCACCATAACACATGAAAAAACACATTGTGTCTTGAGGCAACGAAAAGTGAACGCGCCATTGACCAACAAAAACCTGATCTAAAGTTAGTGCATTAGTAAAATGCCCCTAGGCTCGTGCACAGCATCCGCACACTATGCTTGTTACACACACAGGGAAGCGCAGCAGCACACAAACATTACAATCAAAGCTGCAAGCAGCGTAAGACGGGCCCTCGTGCCTCTGAGCGCGTCAGGGTTACTGGCGGACACCGCTCTGTGCGACCGTGCATTTGTGTGGCACTCAGACACTGCAAATGGTCAACAATGAAAAGGGAACTCCCTGCTGAGTTCAATGATACCTCACACAAGACTCTGTCATACAAATAATTAGCTGTGTAAGGGGGCGTGGCCAAAGTATAGGGGGTGGGGCAAACCTTTACCAATAAAAAAGGAAGTCTGCTGAGTTCATTGATACCACACATAAGACTCCACCCTTAAACGGGTCACCAGTTATGAAAGGGGGCGTGGCTTAAGCATAGGGGGCAGGCCAAACCATCACCAATTAAGAAGGAAGTCTCTGAGTTCAATGATACCTCACAGAAGGGTCTACATCAAACGGGTCATAAGTTATAAAAACAGGGGCGTGTCTACAGCATAGGGGGCGGGTCAAACCATCACCAATCAAAGGAACTCTCTGCTGAGTTCAATGATACCTCACACAAGACTCTACCTTAAACAGTTCAAATGTTATGAATGTGGCCTGATTAAGTGGGCGTGGTTAAAGTATAGTGGGCGGCTCCATATCACATGTAGACCACACATTATACGCAGGTATGTTTTAGGGCGTGTCCAAATCCACTTTTTGTTCGTTTGAAAAAAGGGTCCCTGTGCCGTGCGCATGGTTCAAAAGGGTTGTACTTAGTGTCTTCATTAATTAGGGCACGAGCGCAGACAGCGGCGAAGGCCCTATTGAAACTGAAGGAATTATTATTATTCTTCCGTGCAATGAATCGCCTTTTTTGGGGACCTTATCATACTCAAAAACTCATCAAACTTTGCACACGCATCAGTCCTGGTGACAAATTTGATAATTTAAAAGATCCCAAGGCATGAAAATTTCACTTTATGAGGTTTTTTAACATTAATATGAGTTCCCCCAGCCTGCCTATGGTCCCCCAGTGGCTAGAAATGGTGATAGGTGTAAACCGAGCCCTGGGTATCCTGCTCTGAGACTTCAGATACAGTATTAGGGGACCACTAAGGCCTATATAAAAGAGACTTCAGATACAGTATTAGGGGACCACTAAGGTCTATATAAAAGAGACTTCAGATACAGTATTAGGGGACCACTAAGGACTATATAAAAGAGACTTCAGATACAGTATTAGGGGACCACTAAGGTCTATATAAAAGAGACTTCAGATACAGTATTAGGGGACCACTAAGGTCTTTATAAAAGAGACTTCAGATACAGTATTAGGGGACCACTAAGGTCTATATAAAAGAGACTTCAGATACAGTAGTAGGGGACCACCCTGGTCTATATAAAAGAGACTTCAGATACAGTATCAGGGGACCACTATGGTCTATATAAAAGAGACTTCAGATACAGTATTAGGGGACCACTAAGGTTTATATAAAAGAGACTTCAGATACAGTATTAGAGGACCACTAAGGTCTATATAAAAGAGACTTCAGATACAGTATTAGGGGACCACTATGGTCTATATAAAAGCATCCAAAAAGCACCATGTCATGGGACCTTTAAGGGCGCACAAAAATGGCTTGCTAGCGCCCCCTACAAAGTTAAAAAAATTTAGCCCCTGCAGTGCGTTTAAGGTAGACTAATAAAACGTGGTACACATATGCAGCATGTGAAGACGTACAAAAGAGCTCATTGGAGCCATACCCTAAACCCAACAGTAATTTGAATTGAAAGTTCGAAATTAATGCGATTTTGGCCATTCCCACATTTCATACTTTAACGAACTCCTCCTAGAGATTTCATCCGAGCAACTTCAAATTTGGTCTTTGCCATCTTAATATGTTACAAATGAAAAGTTATTAAAAGAAAAACTTTTTGTCAGAGGGCATGGCCGTGGTGGGGCGGGCCATTTTGTGCGTTTCGCCATCGAAATAGGACGTGGGTGTAACTTGAGTGTACATTGTCCTATTCGCTCAAAAGTTTTCATGATTCATAGGACTCTAACTCTGAGGACATTTACCAGCCAAAATTGACTCAAAGTCATAGCGCACCCTAGTGGCAACAGGAAGTTGGCCCAAAACTATGCATGCTATACTTTAACGAACTCCTCTGAGAGATTTCATCCAATCAACTTCAAACTTGGTCTGTACCATTTCAACACCTTAAAGCTACATTGTGTAAGAATTTCTCCCATCTAGTGATGAAATTGTATATGACAACCAACTGAATATTACTTCTAGCCCCCGCCATTCCAAGCGCATTTAAATTACTACGGTGGCCGAACCCAAAATTAGCGTTCCTTTCAGTGTAATAAGAGTTTTAGGTTATTTTGGTAGCATTTCATTGCTAACATCAGCTATCAGGTTCCCAAACATATGCAAGCTAATGTTAGTAAAGTATCAGTGCTATCATTATTCTGTATATTGAACGAGATTAATATTTTAAGGCAATGTTTACAGCGTAGGAGAGAAGCAACGGAGGTTTGTGATTTTAATATATTTCTCTGAGCAGTATGAGCAATGTCCATGAAATCGAAATGAGCTCTTAGTATCTCGTGGTGTCTCGAGGTATCATTGAACTCAGCAGAGTTCCTTCTTCATTGGTGATGGTGTGGCCCGCCCCATATGGTTAAGCCACGCCCCCTTTCTTAACTGGTGACCCATTTAAGGTAGATTCTTATGTGAGGTATCATTGAACTCAGCAAAGAGTTCCTTTTTAATTGGTGACGGTTTGCCCCGCCCCATATGCGTAAGCCACGCCCCCTTTCATAACTAATTACCCATTTCTTGTACATTATTGTGTGAGGTATCATTGAACTCAACAGAGTTCCGTTTTCATTGGTCACGGTTTGGCCAACACCCTATACTTTGGCCACGCCCCCTTTCACAGCTAATGAACTGTATGACGTAGAGTCTTGTGTGAGGTATCATTGAACTCAGCAGGGAGTTCCCTTTTCAGTGGTGATGATTTGTAGTGTCTGAGTGCCGCGCAAATGCACAAGGAGCAGAGGCCGCCAGTAACCTTGACGCGCGCAGAGGCGCGAGGGCCCGTCCAACGCTGCTCGCAGCTTTAATGACGCTTAAATTTCCTCCTCAACTCCCCAACTTGCCTCCCTTCCTCACATCTTAGTACCTCCCACCGAGGAAGCACGGGAGAGACTCGAGGAAATCATGGGAGGAGAGAGGAACCGAGGAAATGAAAAAAACACCCCTGGCTTCATCGTGACATTGAGCTACCTGCTGAGCGTCCTTCCCGTTAGACAGACGGAGGAATGTGCAGCAGCAGCTCCAGACATGTCGAGTTAAACACAACCACACAGGCCAGAGGAGTGGGTTTACAGTGTGTTGCACTTCTGACATCACAAAGTTCACTTCATGGCTCATAACTCCTGAACCACAGGACAGAAACAAAAGACAATGGTCGGGATAGAGCTGAGATAGTGGAGGGGCCCTCCTCCTCCTGGGGCCCCCTGGATATGAGGTCCCTCAGTGTGGGGACAGAGGAGACCGTGAGTTTCCTCCTGTATCTCTCTCTCGCCCACTGAATAGCTTTATTAAAAGATGCCTGTGTGAATGGTGGAAGGTCCTGTAGTTGTGTGCCAATGACTGTGTGGTAGTGATCCCTAAGTATGTTGATGTTATTGTGCATCCATGTGTCTGTGTTGACTTTAACCAGTTCTAATGGATTATTGTTAGGTGAAGAGGGTTAGATGAAAGATGGAAGCCTATTCATTTGTCTCATCATTCCCTGTGGGAAGGTGCCTATGTGTAGTGTGTTATTTATGATTTCTGAGTGGTGGATGGTCTGTAGAAGTCTGAAATATGTTTTGGTGTGGAGGTCATTATGGTGGACTGTAATGTTTGGAGGCTGGCTGTTGACCCCCGGGTGAAGGGCAGAAGAGAAGTGATGGTTTGCCACCCTCTCAGCCCCGCCCCCTGGGGCCAACGCCAGCTGATGGTATGAATTTCCCAGCGTTAAAAAAGGGTTAAAATCCACATTATGAAGATGCCATAAAAAGGTTGTAAAATAACTTTATAGTAGAGCTCTCTACATTTGGCCATGTAATGGCTTCTTCAGGAGAGAATAACTGCCCTCAGAGAAGGCCTTAGTTTAATAGACATGTTTTGGGGTGGGGCCACCATCACACCCCCCAACCGGTGGAAACAGGTGTTCATCATTAGCACTTTCAGCAGCGAGTGTGTGGACTCTGACAAGAGGAGGGAGCAATCTTTAAACTGCTATTACGTATGTTGGAGTCTGGACTCGAGACATTTTTTTCTATTGTCTCAGACTTGTCTCAGACTCGTTGGTAATTGCACTCGGACTTGTCCCGAACTTGACCATTGGTCTCACCAAATATTAGAGTTGGTCTTGAACAAGTCCAGTATGGTGGCCGAAAGGGACAAATGCCCTGCAATTTAAGAAAACACATGCAAATAGACAAAACACAAGGAAATTAAGAAAACAACTTCATTAATTTGACAACACATGTGCAGCATTCAGCAAACACGCTGCATATATACACAACAAAATTCACTTCATGTTTTCTTTCTGAAGTAACTTTCTCCTTCAGAACAAAACCATTGAAGCATGCTGGTTCAGAAAACAGGTATTAGTTTATTCATAATCCATCTAGAACGGACACTGACATTGGTCAACTATACTCCTGGCTGCATCAAATGAGCCTGTATTATTATTATTATTATTATTATTAGGGGCCGAGCAGCAAAGCCCTATTGTATTTCTCTGTATTATTTCTTCTTCTTCTTCCTAAGGAATCCATGTTCCCATGCACGAAAACTCACCTAACTTTGGACATAAGTCCAGTCCTATGCTAAACTTAATCAGTGTGATTTGTGTGCTAAATGTCCTGATGGTGGCGCTACAACAGCCATCTAAAATTCTAAACTTCTAAAGTTCATAACAAATCAGCCGTACATGCAATGTAGCAACATAGCAACTTATGCCAAACTGTAGCCCCAATAGAGCAGAAACTATGCTCTGCTGTTACCTTTAGTAGCAATGTTGAAGTCAATCACTCTTCTTAAACCTATCTGCTCCCACATGTTTGTTTCAATTGAAACTGCATACAGTACTATAAACAAATCCTGCAATTTCTTCCAAATTAAATATTTGACATTTAAAGATCATTGTAGATTTGGTTTGAAAAATGTCAGAATTTTATCTCATAAAATGAATTAAAATTTTCTTTTTGAATTGTGTCCTCATCTACACATTGCATCCATCCATCCATCCATCCATCCATCTTCGTCCGCTTATCCGGTGTCGGGTCGCGGGGAGAGCAGCTCCAGCAGGGGGCCCCAAACTTCCCTTTCCCGAGCAACATTAACCAGCTCCGACTGGGGGATCCCGAGGCGTTCCAAGGCCAGGTTGGAGATATAATCCCTCCACCTAGTCCTGGGTCTTCCCGAGGCCTCCGCCCAGCTGGACGTGCCTGGAACACCTCCCTAGGGAGGCGCCCAGGGGGCATCCTTACCAGATGCCCGAACCACCTCAACTGGCTCCTTTCGACGCAAAGGAGCAGCGGCTCTACTCCGAGCTCCTCACGGATGACTGAGCTTCTCACCCTATCTCTAAGGGAGACGCCAGCCACCCTCCTGAGGAAACCCATTTCGGCCGCTTGTACCCTGGATCTCGTTCTTTCGGTCATGACCCAGCCTTCATGACCATAGGTGAGGGTAGGAACAAAAAACTGACCGGTAGATCGAGAGCTTTGCCTTCTGGCTCAGCTCTCTTTTCGTCTAACGGTGCGATAGATGGAATGTAATACCGCACCCGCTGCGCCGATGCTCCGACCAATCTCCCGCTCCATTGTCCCCTCACTCGCGAACAAAACCCCCAAGGTACTTGAACTCCTTCACTTGGGGGTAAGGACTCATTCCCTACCTGGAGAAGGCATTCCATCGGTTTCCTGCTGAGAACCATGGCCTCCGATTTAGAGGTGCTGATCCTCATCCCAACCGCTTCACACTCGGCTGCGAACCGATCCAGTGAGTGCTGAAGGTTACAGGCCGATGATGCCATCAGGACCACATCATCTGCAAAGAGCAGCGATGAGATCCCCAGCCCACCGAACTGCAACCCCTCCCCCATCCCGACTACGCCTCGATATCCTGTCCATAAATATTACAAACAGGATTGGTGACAAAGCGCAGCCCTGGCGGAGGCCAACCCTCACCCGAAATAAGTCCGACTTACTGCCGAGAACCCGGACACAACTCTCACTTTGGTCGTACAGAGATTGGATGGCCCTGAGTAGAGACCCCCCTCACCCCCATACTCCCGCAGAACCTCCCACAGTATCTCCCGGGGGACCCGGTCATACGCCTTCTCCAAATCCACAAAACACATGTAGACCGGTTGGGCATACTCCCAGGCCCCCCTCCAGGATCCTTGCGAGTAAAGAGCTGGTCCGTTGTTCCACGACCAGGACGGAATCCGCATTGTTCCTCTTCAATCTGAGGTTCGACTATCGGCCGAACCCTCCTTTCCAACACCTTGGAGTAGACTTTACCAGGGAGGCTGAGAAGTGTGATACCCCTGTAATTGGCACACACCCTCTGGTCCCCCCTTTTTAAAAGGGGGAACCACCACCCCCAGTCTGCCACTCCTTTGGCACTGTTCCAGACTTCCACGCAATGTTGAAGAGACGTGTCAACCAGGACAGCCCCTCCACACCCAGAGCCTTGAGCATTTCCGGACGGATCTCATCAATCCCAGGGGCTTTGCCACTGTGTAGTTGTTTGACTACATCAGTGACCTCCGCCTGGGAAATCGACGACAATCCCCCGTCATCCTCCAGCTCTGCCTCTAACATAGAGGGCGTATTAGTCGGATTCAGGAGTTCCTCAAAGTGCTCCTTCCACCGCCCTATTACCTCCTCAGTTGAGGTCAACAGTGTCCCATCCTTACTGTACACAGCTTGGATGGTTCCCCTTCCCCCTCCTGAGGTGGCGAACAGTTTTCCAGAAGCACTTTGGTGCCGACCGAAAGTCCTTCTCCATGTCTTCTCCGAACTTCTCCCACACCCGCTGCTTTGCCTCTTTCACGGCAGAGGCTGCAGCCCTTCGGGCCCTTCGGTACCCTGCAACTGCCTCCGGAGTCCTCTGGGATAACATATCCCGGAAAGACTCCTTCTTCAGTCGGACGGCTTCCCTGACCACCGGACTACACATTGCAGTCAATGCAAAATAGAGAATCTTTAAACATCAGTTTGGCATTTATTGATCTTTGTGAAAATAAATTACAGGCATCTCTATGTTGTCTTAAGCAAGTACACACATTCTCAGAATTTTCTAATAAGAAATAATTTTTTTTTACAACAGCTTTTAAATCCTGCATTTTCACTCTAGCCTGCTCCTTATCTACTAGGTGTTGCGATGCCACTTGTGAAATCACCCAGATAATAGCTCCCTGAGATCAGAACCTGCCTACGGCCTCAATGGTTCATGTCCATGGTGGTGCGAGATTACCTTCCATATATCTAATATATATATATATATCATTGTTCTGTGGACAACTGCCCTGCATATTTCCATTAACACACCTGATTCTGATTAACAATCAGTCCAGTTCCGGTTAAGGAGAGTCATGTTACTGAGTCAACTCAGGCTGACTCGATAAAATATATCCATATAGCTAGAGGAGTCATCACCTGGACAATAGCTCACTGAGATCAGCTTTTGCCTTTGCACTTGAAAATTGTAAGTTCAAAAGGTCACAATGTCACATCTGATACATGATCAGCCATTGTGCTTTGGATTTGTGCAAGTGGGCTACAGAACAGGCCAGTCTATTGAATATTGATGTTACTCTTTCATCTTGATCTTTAGTTTTCATAGTTTATTTTGGAGTGTCAGTTTGATCCATTCACACTTATTAAAGATTATGTCATCATTATGTCTGATGCTACTATTGTGCTCTCATCCTTGTGGTGTATGTTATGTGTAACCACATACCTCTTATCACAATTTTGCTAGATAGACTACATTTTTGGTCCTTTGATGAAGTGCTAAAAAAAACATTGTTTCCATGGTAGCTGATTTTTTCAGTGAATAACCCCATTGGAGTGTCCTGCTCTTTGACATCCTTTTGGGTGTACTATATGTCTCAGCTCTGGGATGAGTGCGGTTTGCCACATTTGATATACCTTACATACCCGAGGACATTTTCAATAAATCCCTTGATGATAATTATGACCTATTGTTTTTGCCTGTATTATTAGGGGCAGAGCAGAGAAGCTTTTTTTGATTTCGGCCACAATGTCACTGAGCACTTTGTACCGTGGATTCTTCAAGACAAGTGATACGTTTAAGAAATGAAAACATTTGTATTTTTAGGGACACCTGTCTATAGCCTCATTTGATCCTACAGTGTTGTTACACTGTACTTGCTTTTGGATCGTTACAAAAAATAATGCTAAAAGATTATCTTAAAATAAAAGATATAGTGTCTCTTGCATCACATACATTATGAACAAGTATCTAAGTGGTCTTGAAGAGGATTCTATTTTTCTGTCTCTCATTTGGACTCTGTCTTGACTAGTGCTGGTCTTGGACTTGACAAAGGTTGTCTTGACTACACCACTATCACCTTGTCATCTCAACTGCTTTACTTCAGTTTTATCCTGCAAAATACAAGTCAACAGCTCCATCTTCTGGCAAGTCAGCAGAGCATTTCATGAATAACTGTCAGTTTAAGTGTTCAGATAATGTAGCTCTACACTGAACAATCATTGTTGCATGGAACAGGCTGCTATACTAAGTGTGTTTTTGCAGGCATCTGTCATCCAAGTGGACCGCCCAAAAACGGACTCAGCCTTTAACACCTGCCTCATTTAGTTTGGTTGAATCCCACTAGGGTTGGTTGTCCTCCTTGGTGCGGCCCGTTTTGGGCAGCTTTGAATGCAGGTTTGAATTTCAAATTACAACCATCAAACATTACACTTTACACAATTTATTAAACTTTAACTTTCTCTGTCCTATGATTATATTTATCTCTGGAAATGTGACTGCAATGATCTGATGAACTGGAAATAATCCTGTCTTTTCACATAATCTATTTTTTTACTTCTTGCAACAGGACTTCATAGTGCTTTAATAAATAATTCTGTCATAAAGACATGAAATTATATACAAGGGTCACATATGAAAGACACTAAACTGAAATGATTAAAACAACTTTTTAAAGGTTGACAGTTTTATCTATATTATACTGTTCATAAGTGATGTTTCTTTATACTTGATGGGAAAGTGGGGTTGGTCAGGGGCATCTTTTCTATGTGGAACAGCAGTCCAGCAGGCCTGTGATTTCTGTTTGCAACTAAATGGACACAAATCACAGAGAGGATGTTTTGACCAAACATAGAGACATACATACAAAGCTTTAGTAGCTCTTTAGTTGTTGGGTTGAAATGTTTCCTATCACAAAGACAAAATTGTTCCCAAAGAAAAAAAAAGACTCTTCATAAGTGTCATACATGTGTGAATTTCAAGCTTGCATTAAACTGGGTGATTACCTAAAAAACTGTATATGGTGCTTATGACTCTTTCTTTAAATGCAGCAGCATCAGAGAGACAAAATACACAACAAGATAAAGCTGAAGCACAGGTCTTTCTATTGTTGATCATACACAAATTGGTCGTTAAGACAGGAAAGTATATCTTCACTTTCTGTATTTGATAACTCACTCACTGAACAGCAGGAACATATTCATCCATTTATCCGTAGACAGAGTCTGATCTCAGTCCCTCCACACTCTCTCTACCGCATGTTGGTCTCACAGGAGCCAGGCTGCAGGATCTGAAGAGTAACTATGAGTTTAACTGATTTTCTAAACCAGGGGTAAAACAAGGCATAGATCACAGGGTTTAGACAAGAGTTACAATAGAACACAAAGATAACATAGGATGCAGATGGAGCATTGACCAAGCTGTCACCTGCAAGAGAGACAGAGTAATATGGGCAGAAACACATTAGAAACACAAGTACAAGAACACCAAGAGTCCTGGCTGCTTTCAGCTCTGATTTCTTTGCCTTTGGAGTCACTGAAAGCCGGAGTGTGACAGCTGTAATGTGAGAGCGCATGGCATGAGCCTGAGACACAGCCACGGCAAATATTCTCACATACAGAGATATGATGAGAATAACTGGAACAATAAAGTACAAAACAAGATCTACAGCTTCTAAGACATTGTCAGCGACAAACACACATTCTCCGTAGCAGGAATTATACCTCCCTGGTTGAGTCAGGAGATCCTTCAGAAAGAGAAAGTTGTAGCAAACAGAACAGAGCCAACACAGATAAACACACAGTTTAACTCTGTTCACAGTGATTCTGGTGGTGTAATGCAGAGGGTAACAGATAGCCACATAACGGTCAACTGATATGAGCACCATGTCAACTATTGAGGATACGGTAATGATGCCTGAAAAAATATTATACGTAGCACAGACAAGGTTACCAAGAAACCAGCAGGACGTTTTTCTGAGAACTTCTACAGGCATTATCACGAGGCCCACGAGAAAGTCTGAGACAGCCAGAGAGAGGAGGAGGATGTTGGTGGGTGTGTGGAGCTGCCTGGAGGGAAAGAGAAAAGCACCATTACACCAACAAGAATGACAGAACAACCCAAACCAGTATTCAAAATAAAAAATTAAAATGCATATGAGCTTCAATATTTTCCTTTCCACCACATCAGTAGTTACCATATGTTTAAGTGTAGACAGTTAAAATGACTTGGTTGAGGTCACGGTGGACAGAAAGCAATGCTTAGTATTGGTAAGAGAGAGGACATGAACAACAGTCTCTGGCATCAAAGTCAGACATTTGGAGCAACATTATTTAGTTCTAGCTCAAAGACAATTCAATTAAATATATAGTAGCTGTTCACATTTTTAAGTTACATATCCTGTAGAGAGAAGCTGAGAAGTTAATATCTGCCTGAAGTGGGAGATAGAGATGATGATGAGCAGATTGAGAGTCACAGTGATCAGAGAGATAGAGTACAGCATCATGTTAATGAGCAGTGTTTGGGGCCAAGGAGACAAGGGCTTCCTGCAGGAGGTGTTTGGGAACTGTGGAAAGCAGAGATCGTCTCTGTCCTCAACCTCCATCTGCAGAGATCTGCAGATAGCTGCAGCTCTGGCAGCTTTCTGAACTAACCGGAGTCATGTAACTGATTTATCTCTCTCACATTCTCTTCATCCCCTCCTCCCTCTCAGTCCCTGTTTGATTCTGATGCCCCTCCTTCCTCACTCTGCACATCCCACCATCATCTTCATCACTTTCTCTGTAACCCTGCCTTTCTCACTGTCTCTCTATCCAATCTCTCCTTTTTAACTCTCTACCCTTGTTTCCTTTCCTTTGTCCTATTATTGTCCTAGAGATTACGTTTCAACTCACTAAAACAGTAGTCTCACATTGCCAGCTCTATCTCCACAACCCTGTGGAGTAAGGTCTGCCTTCACCACAGATGCATTCTGGGATAGGAGAAAAAACAATGCTTTGGATGTGACGGTGGCTCTGCAAAATACTATCAGGAAGGAACTTGTTTTGGTGAAACATTACCGTCCCGTTTACCGAAAACACCACATACAATATTAAACGAAGTTAAGTGTTCACACAATACAGTAACGCAAGCTATTTAAATTAGCTGGACACATGGTTGATCATTATTTGCTCTTACCAGAGTATCACAGTGTGTACTTATTCCATAGCTATCCAACCAATCGGCCCAGAGGTCCATGTTTACCTGCCGGCAAAAGTTGGACGTTCCCTCTCTACCGTCTTTCTTAGTGCAGCCCAATGGAAACCATACACAATGGTGGCAAAGCTGCGTCATTCTCCCCAGTCTCTGCTCTCTTCTGCAAATATGGTCACTTCTGGCTACAAAATATCAAGAGGTTTCGGCAGTCCACAAACCAGCAGGTGATGTCACTGATGCTACGTCCATTATAATTTTATTCTATGGTTGGTGTCCAAGCCACCGAGGCCCAGCCAATCAGCTACCTACAGCTACGGGTACGGTTCAGGTGTGTGTGCTGGGCGTTTAAAACAAGAATGGAGGCTTCTAAAGAGGTTAGCTTAGATGCAGCAATAGCATCAGTCAGTGTTGTGACCGTGTGCTCTTTGCTCAAGTCCACTGTTTTTGAAATTTGAGTTTTTCACCGTGTCCTTTATATTTATATAGGTGGACAAGCATTTTTGTCTCAGTGCATGCATTGTGTTAGTCCAGCATTGCCATTGCTAGCTTAGCTTAGCGTAGTGAATGGAATCCTTTTGTTGCCGCAGCTCCTCTTCTGAAAACTCTGGTTCGTAGAGGTATGGTTCTGGATCTTGACTGTCTCAGAAGTAATCCTCTTCATCTCTCAAAAAATCTGCCATGTTCATCGCCATTCTCATTCTCATACAGTCTACTGTAGGAAAAATAGACAGCTAATATTCACGCCGGTATGTTGACGGAAGTTGGGGGTTTTCAGATGCTGCGTGTTATCGCTGCGCCCAAGTAGTGGTGCTTCGCCTGTGCTTCACCCCAATATAGTCCAATGCATGCACTGAGACAAAAATGCGTTTGTCCACCTATATACATCTAGGGGAGATGGTGAATAACACCAAGTGTGGCATATTCCTTTAAGTAATTTGGTCCAAGTCTCAAGCAAGTCTCAAGTTTTTGTTTTGTTTTGGTGGGAGCTGGAGGGGGGGTGTAGTCAGGTCAAGTCACTGGTTATGTCACATTAAATCAAGTCCTTAGTTAAGGCAAGTCAAATCCTAAATGAAGTCACTTTTTTTACGTTAACATGTAAAGCAGCCAATTCAGTTCTGATATGTGCATATTGGGCTAACATTAGATAGCATATGTTAGTTGTAAGTGAACAGCTTATGTTGGGCTAATGTTAGCGAACATCAGGCCTCGTGACAGGCACTTATCGACAAGGGCGTAAATCCCAGGGGGGTCGGAGGGGTCACGACCCCGCCCATCTAAGGGTTGTCCCCCCCTAGAAATATCATTAAAACAATGCTGAGTATTGTAAATAACATAATGATGTACACTTAAATATCTGTGTAAGCAGTAAAACAATACAAACCCCAAAAAGTGCTTTTTAAGTTTAGAAACATTTTGAGTCCCCCCTCCCTTGCCTCAGAGTGGTTTGGTCCACTACATGCTTTAGGATCTGCGCTACACTCACGGTGACAGTCACATCGGTAGTGACAGGAATGTAGTAAGTAGACGGTTAAACGCTGTCTTATTCACATTAAACATCAGATTAAGTTTTTCTTTTCTCATACAGAAATGATGCTGAGTAATTAATGAATTAGTCATGACAAGAAAGTTCGCTATGTTAGTGTAATATAGTGTAACACCCCGCGGAGAAAGCGAAGGAGGAAACGAGGAACCCGCGGAGGTTACATCACGAAACTTAAGGCTTACTTACAAGCGGGCGCTTCGTTTTGGCAATGCTCTGCTGCCTGGCGTCCGCGTGGGCTGATTTGCGCATTGTCGGACCCTGTCCCCGGCGCAGCGGAGTCAATCACGGAAATTTGCGCTCATTCAGAAAAAGCGCCTTAATCTCTCGTGACTTTTCCCCCACCCAAGTTGGCGCTAATAAACGCCCGTTCTGTGGTGAATAAGACCTTTATATTAAATTACTTTTATTCCTCCCATAATTTGGATTTTATGTTCATCACAGAATCCTGGGTAAAGATCGGTGACTTAACTCCCTTCTCAGATCTAGTCCCAGCAAAGTGTTCATTTTTTAACTCACCTCGTCCGAGTGGGGCGGGATTGTAACTATTTCGAATGACTCTTTCTCCTCACGCTGTCGGCTGATCCCTGGAGTGGCCTTCCCCAGCTTTGAATCCCAGCTGCTTCACCTGGACTGGAGTGGCCCTGTCTGTCTAGGGGTTGTATACCGCCCCCCACACTCCACAAAGGATTTTTTACAGCAATTTACCGAGTTCATTGGCAATATTGCCACAAATTACGATCGCTTCCTATTGGTGGGCGATTTTAATATTCATGTCTGTTGCCATTTAAATTCCTTGTCGCAGGAATTTCTTGATTTAATGGATGCTTTTAATATATTTCAGTGGGTCAAAAACTCTACCCACACTCAGGGCCACACATTGGACCTTGTGTTATCTTATGGGATTGATGTCACTGATATTGTACTCTCTGATTTTCTGCTCTCCGACCATAAGCCCATTCTATTCTCACTGTCTCTTCCGGAGCTCTCTCAACCCATTATCGCACCTGTCATGTCGCGGTTCTACTCTCCTCAGTTCAGCACAAACTTCGACTTGTGCTTTGCTGAACTATGCTCACACTTACACTTGGATCAACCATTATCTGACCTGGATGCAGATCAACATCTTAGCCTCCTAAACTCTGCCTGGCTTAAGGTAGCTAATGTGTCTGCTCCTCTCAAGCCTTACAAATCAAAACCAAAATCTGCTCTTTGGCAAAATTCTGACACTTGTTACCAAAGACAAATTTGTAGAAAGGCCGAACGTAAATGGAAAAGGGATAGGTTAACTGTCTCTTTCCATATGTTCAAAGACTCTCTTACAGCATATCAAAATGCTGCTAAGTTAGCTAAAGCTGCATATTTTTCAAATCTAATTGAATCTAATCACTCTAATCCAAAGGGCCTGTTTTCAGTCATTCAGTCTGTTGTAAATCCACCTGTTAAACTGTCTGTTGCCTCAGATGCTCTATGTGAAGACTTCTTGAGATTCTTTTCAAACAAATCACTAAATTAAGACTTAGTGTCAGTTCTAGTTTAACTCTCCCCCCAATCATGTCACTTGCTGCTGGCGTTTGGGAGGTTTTTGATCCTATCAACCTCCAGACACTGAAGGATGTGAGCGTTAAGCTAAAACCTTCATTTTGCCCTAATGATATCATTCAGCCGAGATTTCTTAAATTAATCATTGACTCCGTGGGTCCAGGTTTGGTATCTCTCATTAACAAGTGCCTTAATACGGGCTCCGTTCCAGCCGATTTTAAAGTGGCTACGGTCACTCCCCTACTCAAGAAGCCTTCACTGGATCCTCTTGTTTTAAATAATTACCGGCCCATCTCAGTCTTACCTTTCATTTGTACGTTGTTGGAGAAAATTGTGTTGGATCAACTTCAACAATTCTTGTCTAACAACGGTATTTATGAGGTTTCTCAATCTGGGTTTAGGACTGCACACAGCACTGAGTCCGCTCTCCTGCGAGTGCTAAACGATGTTTACATTTCTACTGATTCTGGAGATACTGTTGTTCTAGTTCTTCTAGATCTTTCGGCAGCTTTTGACACTATTGACCACCCTACTCTGTTAGCTAGACTTGAGACCTGGGTAGGCCTAAAAGCCTCAGTTTTTAATTGGTTCCAGTCTTACCTTTCTGATAGAAGGTTCTCCGTAAAGATGGGCAATTTCTCCAGCTCTATGGCACCTCTGTCCTGCGGTCTTCCGCAGGGCTCCATTCTGGCTCCCTCTCTATTTTCTCTTTACATGCTGCCTTTGGGCGCTATTTTAAGGAAATATGATGTATCATTTAATTTTTACGCAGAGGACACCCAAATTTACATGCCAATCAGTACAAATAATCCGGCCGCATTAAACTCTCTCCTGCTATGTTTAGAGGAGGTGAAGGCATGGCTGGCTCAAAATTTCCTCTTTTTAAATGACGACAAGACCAAGGTCATTGTTTTTAGCCCGAGTGAAAGGTCCCAATGTACAAACCTAGACTTGGGAAGTCTTACTGTTTTTAGATCTGCAGGAGTGCGGAACCTGGGTGTTCTTGTGCACCAGTCCTTAAAATTTGATAAACATATTTCATCGGTAATCAGCTCCGGTTTTTTCCAACTTCGTCTACTGTCGAAAATCCTCCTTCCAGAAGCCTAAGATCACACGACCAGGTTGTGCTGGTAGCCCCTCGTGCCAGACTAAAGCGGAGAGGGGAGCGCGCGTTTGCGGTGGCAGGGCCTCGTCTGTGGAAATCCCTGCCTTTAGAGATTAGAACAGCCCCCAACCTTGCTACCTTCAAGTCGTTGGTAAAAACCTACTTATTCTCATTAGCGTATTGATTTTCCTCTTTGATTGGTCCTTCTTTTGTATATTTGAGTCAGTGTTCTAAGGCTGCTCTTAGCATTGTTGTTTTTATTTTGTGTTTTATGCTTTGTCTTGCTGGTTTTATGTTTTTATATGATTGCACTGTAAAGCACTTACGTCTGTCTAACGGCTGTTTAAATGTGCTATATAAATAAATAACTCTTTGGTAAAGTGGGTTTTAGAGTCCTGAAATGGACTCTGATGAGAGGTGAGCGTCTGACATCATATGGCATATTGGTGCTGGAAATGCGTGGTCCCCCCAGAAGCGCTTTGAGTGTATGATTAAGCGCTATATAAATGTATGTAATTATTATTATTATTTTTAAAGCTGTGGGAGTGAACAAAAACAGTACATGTTTGGGCCTTAAAACCAAAATACCAGTGAGTTAAAAACACTCTGTAGAACTAAGAGGAGATAATTCTCTTTGGATTTGTGAAACAGGAAAAGCACAAGTATCATTCTTGAACTAGTCAAGAATACACATTTAAATGCTGTCAAGTTATTAACCATTATCCACAATCAAATTATATACATCATTTCTTTCAGGAGAACCTGGGCTATCAGGATATGCATTCTGCAGGGATGTCACATAAATGTGTAAATTGTTATATGACTATAGAGACAAAAGAGTAAACAAATGTATTGATATCACACAAAGAACAATAATGACTTACTTTTGGCTTTTAAAACGTGTTCTTCTAGGTGTTGGCAATCAGGGCAAAGAAGAATAAACTCTGTATCTAACAAAAATATTAAACTATTTAGGTTTTTTCCCAGTAAATTCCATACACTTTTATCCAAAAATGTTAGTTGTGTCAGCTCCAGGGCCCAGTTTTTCAAAATTAATCCAGTTGGATTTCGGATCACGGATTGGATCAAATCTTGGAAAGGGGTTTTTCAAAAGCAAAAGAGGGATTCTGAACTAAGATCAGATCATGTAATCTGATCTAACATTTGATCTGGATCAAACCTACCCTTTGGGTTTTTCAAAACTTTGAACTCCGTTTGGGATCTATTTGATCCAAAAAAAAACAGGATTATCCTGATCCCATCAGAAGGGTGGATTCAGTTGTGATTTTTCGAACCAAATAAAATCAGTGTGTTTTTTTGTTTTAAGGGAATGATCACAAAATCAAATTTTAACGATGATAGATAGATTTATTCATATTTGAAGCATATATGAAGCATGTCACATCTAATGAGAAATTAAAAATAAGGAATGTAAAATGTTTGTTTATTACAGTGTTTCTGTTTCTTAAAATTAAAACAAACAATGGCTATTTGTGGCCACTGGTATGTTGCCTACCTGGTGTTCTTTGCTGAGCTAGTAGGCTACACTGTTGGTTCCAGGAACCTGAGGCCATTTTTACAATTCCTTGTCCATCTGGTTTTATTTTCTAAAAAAGCTTGTAAAACATCAACCCTGTTGTCTACAGTCAATCGATGTACATCATTTTTTTCAGGAAAAACGGGGCTATTAGAATATTTGTGCTGTAGTGAGGTCAATTGAATGTAAAAAAGGTTTTATGACCTTAAATACAAATAAATAAATAAAACGGAAAATGAATCTCACAGATATGTATTGATATCACACACAGAACAATAAAAGCTAAGCCAATCTCCTGTCTAAATTAGTTCCCATATGTCTTATGAGTCAAACTGTGAAGAAATAAATATTATAACTTATACAATTGACAAAATAAATGAATTTTTAAAAAAATGCTTTTGCCAATAATCAAAATAATAATGTCAAATGTATTGATATCACACATACAGCAATGCTACACAAGCAATTGTTGTCTAAAACAGTTCTCCTATATATTTGGAGTCATGCAGTGCAAAAATAAACATAATGAACATTATAACTCATATAAATGACAAACTATTTACATTTCTTCAAGAAAAGGCCCAAATATCTAAACAGTGATGCCATTCTTCTCTGTAGAACAGTCATAGACCGTAGTTATCTCTCTTTTTCACTTTACTCTTTGTTCTTGCTCCTATTTCCTGGAGTGAACTCTCTTTTCGACTATATACTCTTTGTGTGATGGACCTGCCTTCCCATTGGTTGAAAAACATCAACACATTCTTGCAAAGCATCATGAAAGATTTATACTATACTGTAGCACCCAGTAGCACAGAGCTAGCGGCAGAAATGACTGAAAATTGATAAATTACAGACATCGAGTGGATAAATCTTGGATGTAAGCGTTTGGATTTATTGCTGAACAACTCCGAAAAGAGGCACAAGTTCCAGGCTGGACAGAAAACCTTCTGTAAAGGCTACGTAGACAAAAAAGACACCCCCGTGATGGCTAGCTCCTTAGCTTCTAGCTGGAAAAAACGATAAGAAGATCAATAAAACTCTCATTAAATTATATAAATATTAATCAGAGGTGCTGTGTGACGTCGTGGACGATCCCGTAGGGCTCTGAGGGTCTGGTCAACAGGAATTGGTAATCCTGAAATTTGGTATTTGGATCACAGTGATCCAATTCAATGTTCCTTATATAAAAGTAAGATGGATCAGGTGATCATGGATAGCAAAACATGGGATTTCTAAATCCGGATCAATTTGATCCAGATTACATTTTTGAAAAACTGGGCCCACAGCATTTGTCTGCTATTTGACTCATTTCAACCTCCAGGCTTCATTTATTTTCTTTCTCTCCTCTGCCTTCCAACAGAAACACACAGACCTAGTAAATAAGACCCTCCTGTAAGGTCTCTCTATTGGTTGAGTAAACTCAATCCACCAAAATGACTTGATGTCATTGGTCGAGCCAGCTGTCCGTCAAAGTGCCCTTAGCATGTATCATTCCTATTTTACACCCAACGCACAGCAGACTTTTCCCTCCACAGACGCACGTCAGTAAATTAGGGAATGAATTTGCGCTTCTGGGGGGGTTCAGCGAAAAGAGGAGGCGGGTTCAGGTGCTATTTTGCAGTTTCAGAAAACAATTCCGCCAAAGACCAGGAAAAACCTGGTTTAAAGTCAGTGGAGCTAGTCTAAAGTCAGTGGTACTAGTCTAAAGTCAGTGGTGCTAGTCTAAAGTCAGTAGCGCGTTATTCTGATGCTATTTCAGGGGCGCATGTTTGGCCATAATGTAGCGTGTGCACAACGTGCATACACCTTGCTTCTCTCATCTACACGCAGCAGTTCCCATTTTTGCAGACCATACATAAATACAAGGAAAAGTATTACTGAAAATGCGCTTCAGGTGTTTGGATAGATCAGGAGGAACTTTACAGTACAGTCCTCAAAAAGTCGCAGCATTGTTTGTGGCTTGTTGTGTTTTACACAACATTTCCATGAATCATGGATGTGTTGATGACATAAATGAGGAAATATTAAAGGACTTAAGGAGACGTGCTGTTGAACTACGGCGGGATTGGACACTCCGGCGGAATCTGGTCCGGGAGTGGCAATGCGCTCCTGGTGGAGTGGGTGGATGGAGATGCAGTGGGGGGAGGAGGAAGGGGCACAACAGGAGCAGGTGGTGTGTTTCGAGGTCACGCTCCATGGCTGCAGCAATCCTCTCCAGACTTGAGGAGATGCGCCCGAGAGGCCGCAGCAACATCGCCACCCGGTCAAGACGGGCATTTATTACTTTGCCGCTGGCGTGCGCCAGGCAAATCCGCCGTCATAATAGCAATCCGCCATGGAACAAGCACGCCTGCTCTTAAAGGAGATGAGATGACGCTCTGCTTGGTTTATTGCATGTTATGCCCAAACCACAGGTAGCTACTTCAGACCAACCCATTTTAGATGTGCGTCGGGCGCAAGAGTCATTTATCCCGCCGGTATCATAGCAACAGCGCCCAAGATCTGCCCATAAAGCTACTTGCGTTTCAAGTTTGATACTTGCGTTTCAGATCGTTAAAATAGGGCCCCCTGTCTTCCTGGCCAGATTACTAAACTACAATTGTCAGAGGACCTTGTTGAGCAGCGCATTTCTCTGCTTCTAGACAACAAAAAAGGAAGTCTGTACACTATATTGATCAGGAGATATTAAATAAGACAAATAAAGTATGTGTTTCTCTTGTTGCAGGCAAAAGCTCCAACCAAATAGAGTTGAAATGTATTTTGTTTACTTTCTCTGAATTATCTAATCACCTCATCTTTTTGTTGGCTGCTTGTTTTTGCCGGCCTCTTCACCGCAGTAATGTGGCGCCACATTTTAGAGCTCAAATCCAAAGAATATTTCAGACATTGTTAAAAATGTGAAAAAAAACAACATTAGCAAGAAACAACTGAGTCACTCAATTCTCACTGTCTACCAGCCAATGTGGCAGGTTGACAGTTTTCCCCGCCCAATGGCAAAATTCACCTGCATTTGGTGCGTGGTTGGGTGTTGATTTCAGGCCCTGGTTGTAAGTATGATGGGTATCACTGCACATTAGGTTTGGTGTTCATAAAGTTAGGTTACACCTTGCCCCATAGGTGATCTCAGCACTTCCTATGTTGCTCCGTGATTTGTTGTTTGTTTATATACAGTGTTTATGTTGTTCCTACATAAACATTAGGGGGAAAAGCCAAAGCATCATCTTTTGACCTGTTATCCAGGTCTTCAAATTCATCAAATGATCAGAGCACTGTCTCCCAGAAGACCGGGATTCATGTACCATTTTTTTTACTTTACAGAACTACGTCCCCTTCTGTGTCAGGTGTGTGAACAGAAGTAAAGTTAGCTAATAACACAAACCAAGATCTTTAACATAACTAGAGGAATATTGGTGCCTAAACCGAACCAGACTTTGACTGTTTAAAACAGCCTCCATCAGGGTTAGATATAAAGATATTTGCCCGGGTCTGACCCAGGTTTCTCCTTAAAAGGGAGATCTTCCTCGCCACTGTCGCACTAGATGCTTGCTCTTGGGGGTATTACTGGAATTGTTGGGTCTTTGTAAATTATAGAGTGTGGTCTAGACCTACTCTATCTGTAAAGTAACTTGAGATAACTCTTGTTATGATTTGATAGTATAAATAAAATTGAGCGGCCATGTCAGCAGGAGGCTGGTAGGTTGATTTCCCCATCCTGATACGCATACTCATCGTCATTAGATGGCCTAGAGATGGTCTTGCTAGCTTGATCTCATCTGTGTTTAAATTTGAAAACTTGAGCCAGCTGAGTCGGCAGAAGGTTAGCAGAGCCAGCAGAGTCAGCAGAAGACTGGCAAGTCTATTTCCAAATCCTGATGAGCGACTTGTAGCCACATGCCATCACCGTCCAACATCAACCACATGAAGCACAACTAATATTTGTAAAATAGACAATAAAGCATACTTTTTATAGACAAAAAGCAACTAGAGAGTTTCTGGGCCTTCTAGAACATCTACTGCCTACTAAACTTCCTATGTGTCGTGTCATGTTTGTTTTGTTGTCTGACTTCCTTCCTTGTGTTTTTTCCCTACTTTGTGATTGTCTGTTCACCCTGATGTTTTCCACCTGTTCATCAGCCCTCAGGTCACCTGTCTCTCGTTACAACCCTCGTTGCCTCGTGTATTTAGCATGTCTGCTCGTCTTTGTCTGGTGTCAGTTTGTCATCGTACCTTGTGTTCTGCCTACCTGCTGATAGATTTATGTTTATTTACTGGAAAATAAGAATAAAGACAATCACATTAAATAAATGCTCTTATGACAATATATTGAGAATTCCAGAGCTGGTAGCAAAAATCGAATATTTTTGCCAACTACTTCATCTGCTTCTGCAGTCATACTTGCAAACTCTCCCCATTTTCCCAGGAGACTCCTGTTTTTCACTGCCCTCTCCTGATTTCCTCCCTGGGTCACAACTCGCCTGTATTTCACCCAATTTATGACACATTTTCACCTAATTTTTCCTTTTTGTCATCTCAACCTGTTTCTGGCACTGCACAGCAAGTTTAAGCCCTAAGACTAAAAAAAGTATACAGTTTCCATACAGACAACAGTTACACCAACTGTAATTATGGCATGCAAGTGATGCTGAAGGACAGAGAGCCTCGTCCTCTTCAGACAAAGAAAGAAATGGAGACTAAATGAAAATACTCAAGCAAGAGGGGCATGAACCCCAAATAACTAACAAACCCAAAACGCAAGGTCATAGGGTACCCAGGAAGCATGTGAAGTAAATCGGATGAACGGTTGTGGAAATATTTAATAATAATAATAATAATAATAATAATAATAATAATAATAATAATAATAATTTATATAGCGCTTTTCACAAACTCAGTCGCTTTTTAAAAGATGACACACACACACACACACACACCTACCCAAACTACAACTGTTTCACAATGTTAACGACGCGTTAAAAACGGCAACCTATACGTTCAATGAAATGTTAACCAACAAGAAGCTGCTGCTCTCTTCCAGCTTGTTTAAACTTGAGGTAAATTGGCAGAGTAGGGCGGGGGGGGGCACCCTGTCTTACAACCCTGCAAACACGTCCAATTGGGGCCCACATGGGCCTCACTTGAGCTAGTTGGTCTTCGGCTGGGCATGGGCTCAGAGTGGGCTTTGTTGTTGTGCACCACATTGGCGGTAGATGGGCTAAACTAACTGGCTCCAGCTGGGCTCTACTCCTAAGATATTCAAAATTGATAATGTCGGACATGGATGCTATTTTTAACAATAGCCATTGGGCTAGGTCCACTTTTTATACGAATTTAATTAGGCTATTAAGCTATTTAGCAATTTAATAGTGGTCTTCAGCAGTATACGACTTTCAACAGACAAGTTTGCTAACGGTTTCCCCACAAAATGTTGAAACCCTAAAGTAAGCAGTGTGCACTCCACAAGGCCAAACCCCCACCCTCCACCTTATCCCCCCCCTCTATCCTCCTCAATAGCATTTAAAGCTACAGACACAGAAATGGCACATCCTAAGGAAAGCTCATTGTGGGACTGGCTCTAGTGGCTGTAATTCTGCACCAAGGCTGAATTTTGGGAAAGAGACTTCAGATACAGTATTAGAGGACCACTAAGGTCTATATAAAAGAGACTTCAGATACAGTATTAGGGGACCACTAAGGTCTATATAAAAGACTTCAGATACAGTATTGGAGGACCACTAAGGTCTATATAAAAGAGACTTCAGATACAGTATTGGATGATTCTTTAACTATGGTACTTTTCATGTCCCTGGGTAAAATAATAAAAACTAAAAAACATTTCTTCTTTTTTGTTTTTGTCACACTTACCTCACCCTAAGGGTAACTTATAAAAAATGTATCATGGCTCAATTATTCTTTTTATTATATAATATGAGGCCTTTTATGCATGGTTTTTACTGTTTTCCCTCTGTCCCTAAGCCAGACTTTGCATCTTCAACCTCGCTTAATTTTAAATTAAATACTTAAATAAGGTAGATTTCAAGTACAAATGATAAAATAGTGTATTTCAATTATACATAATATATATTGTGATATTTATTCACATTTTCTTATATTTTTCATAAGTAGAACCCTTGTCCCTTGGGGTCACTGTCATTTCCACCACGCTGTACAAAATAGAATCCTGGGATCATTGTTTAAGGTTTGTGTACTTAGTAACCATAGCAACAGAAACTCCACAGTGGAACACATGGCTAGATGAAATGGTGTTGTGTACAGGGGGTAATGAAAAGAAGAAAAATCAAGGTAAATATGAGTAAAACTGAGAGTATGTTTATTGGTCGTCATTTCCAAACAGCTCCTATTTCACATGGACGTAAAAATAACTGGATACATTTAATTTAATAATGTGTAATTTATGTATATTTAATGCTAACTCTAAAACTAATACTAGCAGGCTAACATAGCATGAGATTTTAGAGGGAAAGTGGGGAAATGTCATTTCCACCACAGTCATTTCCACCACGGTGTTCATTGTGGTGGTAAAGACAGGTTGTGGTGGAAATGACATTGTTTGTGCTAAACAGCAAATTATTTGGGCTATAATACTAAAACTTTAATGTGAAAAAACATTTAAATTCAAAAACAGTTAAATAAAACATAACTGGACATCTGGCCCATATGCAAGTTTGACATATACAGTATTTAGCAAATACAATGTCTATTTAGTCAGATTCAACTTGTTATTCCACATGATTACGTTTGACAATACATGGATTTACGACATAACACACATGACAGTAACGTATAAAGAGGTGATAGAGTGATTATATAGAGTAGGCCTATTTCACACTGTTCCTTAAATGGATACGCCACCATTTGTTGAAATAGGGCTTATTACGATCTCTTAGCTTAGCGTAGTGAATGGAATACTATGTTGCCGGTTAGCATGTTGTGAGTAAAAGTGAGCCAACAAAAGACAAAAAAAACAACCTAATTACTTGCACTGAGACAAAAAATGCATTGGCCCACCTATCTACAGCCCGGGTAGACCGTGATAAGCCCTATTTCAACAAACGTGGCATATTCCTTTAAGGTCTCTTCATAGGGTATGTAACATTAGTTGGACTGAAAATGTCCCAGGTGTTATTCTTTGGGCCCTTATGCATCCCTGTGGAATGTCTCTATTTGAAAAGACAGCTATATGGTATGCTCCTGAATATTTAGTTAAGTTGCTCGCGGATTGGTTGAGGAAACACATACACATACAATGGAGACGAGACAGCATGTTTCATATTTCAGACACTGCAACTTTATACATTGTCTGCTATTTCGATATTAAATTCACTTCAGAGTTTTTTTATGCGAGAAATCAACTATATAAAGCACAAACATGGGCCGTTTTACGAAAGTGTATGGATAATTGCAAATTTGGTAAGACATGTCTGACTTCAGGAGCTCCACACAGTCTTCATACCCAGGGGAAGTCACCGTTTGTGGGTTACTGGACTAACGGGGCTTGGGGCTCCTGCTGAGCTCCTGCTGAGCTCCAACACAGTCGGATAACATTTGCAATTAGCCATACATTTTCGTAAAACGGCAAATATTGGACCTCTACATAGTTGATTTCTATCATAAAAAAGTCTCAGAAGTGAATTTAGTAATTAAATAGCAGTTGATGTCAACTATGAGCTTTGTTGAGATTCGCCCGTTTTCAGCAGCAGTTTCAAATTGTGAGATTTGCAGAGGAACGAGGTATCAATGGGATTTTGCGGTTCTATCTATGTCCTATTTTACCCACCAAACTGTCGTTTTTTAACTATGACAAGGTAAAATCGGGTTTGCATTCTATCACCCCTTTAAGTACAGTGTGTTTGCTCTGGGTCAGCGTAGGCATATAGCATATAAGTTTGCAATTTAAAAATATATTGCCTATTTTATCTGTTATTCAACATTATATTGAACTGGTTATATTAAAGTTATATTAAGGTAATGATGACAAAGGGTTTGCTCTAGTTTGCGCTAGTTCAGCATGTAGAAAACAGTGAAGAAATTATTTGCTGATTTTTAACACGATTGCTTTTAATTTAAAAATATTGGTGATATGTTTTTGTTCACTAATGCTGTTACTTATTGATTTGCTTTGGTTCACCACATAGAGTAGTAGAAAAATAGTTTTTAATTGGAAGTTGCCTATCTATGTCATTTCCGCCACACACTGTCTCTTCCGCCACGCCATGTCATTTCCACCACAGCACATATTTTAAGTAAAACATATAAAAAACATACAATCAAACCAACTATATTCAGTGATGTTGACAATTGTGCAGTTAGGGGTAACATCCCAGCCAGCAATGACATGTGGGGCCCAGATGGGTTCCATGGTATCTGTGTGGGCATGGGCTTTGGCTGGGTGAAATCAGCGGGTCCCATGTAGGTTTTGTAGTATGAGTCCCACATAGGAAGCCCATATGAGCTGATTACATGGGCCCCATAAGGGACAGGCATGGGCCAATTGGGCATGGGTTTGAACTGGGAACGCATATATGGGTCCTGCATAGCATATTCATGGGCCAAGTGGGCATGGGTTTGAACTGGGAACGCATATATGGGTCCTGCATAGCATATTTATGGGCCAAGTGGGCATGGGTTTGATCTGGGAGCATATATGGGTCCTGCATAGAATGTTTATGGGCCAATTGGGCATGGGTTTGAACTGGGAACGCATATATGGGTCCTGCATAGCATATTCATGGGCCAAATGGGCATGGGTTTGATCAGGGAACGCATATATGGGTCCTGCATGGCATTTTAATGTTCCAAGTGGGCATGGGTTTGAACTGGGAACACATATATGGGTCCTGCATAGCATATTCATGGGCCAAGTGGGCATGGGTTTGATCTGGGAACGCATATATGGGTCCTGCATAGAATGTTTATGGGCCAAGTGGGCATGGGTTTGAACTGGGAACGCATATATGGGTCCTGCATAGCATATTCATGGGCCAAGTGGGCATGGGTTTGATCTGGGAACGCATATATGGGTCCTGCATGGCATTTCTATGGTCCAAGTGGGCATGGGTTTGAACTGGGAACACATATATGGGTCCTGCATAGCATATTCATGGGCCAAGTGGGCATGAGTTTGATCTGGGAACGCATATATGGGTCCTGCATAGATTGTTTATGGGCCAAGTGGCCATGGGTTTGATCTGGGAACGCATATATGGGTCCTGCATGGCATTTTTATGGGCCAAGTGGGCATGGGTTTGATCTGGGAACACATATATGGGTCCTGCATGGCAGAGGCGCAAAGTAACTATGTAGGCCTATTGAGTTATGTAATTACTTACTGTACAATTTTTATTAACTTGTAGTAACTCTACATTTAGGCTAATCAAGCATGTTGAGATTAAGTAATTGTAACTCAATACATTTCAAATCACGCTAGTCATCAAAGAACAAACATTGCATACATGTAGATCTTTTGCCAAAACAATCCATCAGTCATTTTTGTTAGTTGTGCAGAAAATGAAAAATGTAACTTCCCAAAAATGTAAAAAAACATCCAAATAGGTTAAAGTTTACGCTGTGTTGAATTATGCTGATTAGTGGACTCTCAGAAAGGTTGCAGGCCTACCGTAACACTTCAAATAATAGCCTAGTCCCAGACGCTTGTCCCTTGGGGCAGAAACACATATTTAGACAAATAACTATGCTCAATATTATCGGCCGATATTGGCTTTAAAATTCAATATCGGTAAATATCGGTATTGGTTTTTGAAATGGTTTAAAATGACTAAAGTATGTCATTTTATACCTTATTGGAAAGCTTGTTTCCTCTCAATGCGAATGCAGACAAAATTTGGGTGTAGGTTGTTGGCCAACCAGCATACACACAGGGTTTGTAGAGTAAATAAATTCTTGAGCAGGGCAGATCTAAGCCCCAATGAGTGGAATGAGTTGAATTTTTGTTCTTGTGTGGCTATTTGTTTTCAGTTTACCTCAGTCAAAGAAATGTTCAGTTGGCATCTTCTCTCGAAGGGGTAGTAAGCACCGCACCCCAGTTAGCCTACCGGTTGCTGGCTAGTCCTTCAAACCATTCAAATCCCCAGTTTCAAGGGAGTCATGGAACAGTGGGCAGTAAGCCTATAAACGATCATATGTTTCGGTATCTGTATTGGCTAATATCGGTATCGGAAATTAAGCATTGGACAATATTGGTATATCGGATATCGGTACAAAATCAATGTCAAGCATCCCTACAAATAACCCCATACGGTTATCCACATCCCATAGATGCCTGTCCCAATGGTCTATTTGATCAAATAAAACTCTGGGATCCTACTCAAAGTTTTACGGTACTTCATTTTTGAAGATGACGCCAAATAGCTCACAGACAGCTAGTCCCTTTATGGACATGAATATGATGCATTTATTACCTCTTAGGAAATTGTAATTCAATATTTGTTAGAAAAGGACTTGCAGGAGGCCTCATCATCAATCTGTCTTCCACTTCTCTGTTGTTAGATGTCCTTGGACCAAGGAGTAGCATGTTTCTATCAAGGTGTAGCTCATACACCAACAATGACTGATGTCTTGGCTGTAAAAGGTACAGTAGATCTGTTTGAGAAAAAAATGAGGGAAAAACACTTGTTTTGTATCTAATCAATTATTAATGATTAATAGATTGTTGGCATTTTAACTTTTGGTAAAGGAAAACACACATCCAGCCCTTATCTGGAGAAGTGACGGTGGTTAAAAGTAACTAATACTCTGAGTAGTTTTACAAATTGTACTTTTACTTGAGTATTTCTCTAACACCAGTACTTTTACTTGTAACAGAGTAATATTTTAGCAATGTAACAGCAGTGCAACGCTTGTACTTGAGTACAGCTTTTCAGTACTCTTTCCGCCTGTTATGCACACAACACCTAATTAGGCTCATTCAGAATGAAGCCAGCGTAGCAGTTAACGTTTGTTAATTCTCTCAATTTACGAATTTTACTGTATTTAATTGTTATTTGGTCAGGCAGTTCTTAGGACATCTATAAGGGGACTGTATGCAAAGGCCTTGTTTCGCGCTCAAAACGTTAGCAGTCCATTCGGAAAGCACTGCTGCTAGCTGTGACTTAAAGGAGAACTTCTATCAGACATTCACAAATTGAGGTAAGTTGAAATATTATTTTGCCAGAAAAATAACACTGCAGATTGTACAGTGGTCTGTATTTTTGGTTTGTGCTGTTTAATCTGATGTAGAATCTAACCAAAAGGAAAAACAGCGGGAGAGGTTGGAGAGGTTTTATTTATTAATATATCACGATAGACGGAGCTCTGAAGCAGACCTGTGCGTCACTTAGTGTTCGCTCTCTCTGGATAAAGACGAGCAGCAGCACAGACACTAGGGGCATCGGACCGGGGGTAAAACCAATACTGATTACCAGGGCCCAAGGGGAGAGAGGGCCCTTGAAAAGTTTGGAATATATTTTATTTTACCTGGATATTTCTATTTCCTAATAATATTTTATAATGCATATCAGATGAAGTGTAAAGTTAGTGTATTGGCAGAATAACTTGGTTGATTGACTGACTATTTTGTATACAAAAATGTCTCACCCCCCCCCTTTGCTAATGTGCCAAATGGTTTAGTCCACCTGCATGCATTACATTAGCTAGTTCAGTTGAGCGTCTGGTGGAGCGCAAACTTCTGCTGTAGAAATGTCTTTTCTCAAAGAAAGCCAAATCATGCTACCAAAAAGAAAGGAAAGAAAGGAGGAGGAGAGAAAACAGAATGAGGGGAAACAATTGGTAACTGACTTCTTTTCAAAGAAAGGTGAGCACTAACTAGAAAACAAAATCCATGGTGCTTGTCAGGGACCAAGCAGTTAGGCATGAGGAGTCGCAAGGAGATTTCAAAAATGGGTTTTTTATTTTACCCACCAAAAATTCTGACAACAAATAAAGATAAAGTTTGGGCCCTTAAAAGTGGTCAAATAAACAAACTGAACTTAAGCTCTGAACATAACAAACTCAAAAATACAACTGACCTCCTATACAAGAAACAAAGGGGACTTATATACTGGGTGATCAGACCAGGTTTGACACCCAGGGGGAGACTAACAATAACACTAATATGTAAATTACAAATAACAAAAGAAAACAACTAAACACTTACTCCAAAAGAAATGTAATCTTAATTAACATTAACTGAATAAATGTACTAAAGACAATACAAATCAAAACTCAAATATCTTGAGGACAAATAAAGCTAACTCCCCCCTGACATAACAAGTAGTGGTAGAGTCCAATTTAGCCACCACCCCTATAAAGCTGCTGTAGTTCCAGACGCCACCCCTATGTCCCTGCAGCCTGCATGCCTCACTCCAGGGTGTGGAATCCGCAACACTGGTAAGCTCAAAGAAAACAATTATATTAGAAAACCAATCCAAAACTAATAAAGTATATATGTAAACCAAACCCAGTGCCCTGTAAGTTATTTAAAACTAAATAAATGTTTACAACAAAATATATAATGTGTCTGAAAAGATATAGAAACCAATCTTAAGGAAAACTGCATGAACTAAGATAAATGTGAGTGTATGAGGTTACCGCCTTTAAGATGGCTGTGTGGCCACGGCTGTGGCCATCACAGTGCTAAACTGCTTGAATATCTCCGTGACTAAAAAACAGACTGAGACAACCTTTTTCTTCAGATTTTTAAAAAAAACATATTTTTGATTTATTTACCTGTATGTTGTGACATTTAAATTGTTTTTTAAAGATTGTTTGTTGTTCGATGTAACAATTTTGTATTAATGTATTCTTTTGGAGAGATGGTTTTTTTCAGAGATTTTTTAAAAATATATTTTTGAGTTGTTTACCGGTATGTTGTGACATTTAAATTGTTTTTTAAAGATCATTTTTGTTGTTCAATTAAACAATTCTTGCAGTTCAAAGTGTCAAGTGTCTTTTATTTATCTTGACTTATATTCATTCTTCATTTTTCTTAGATTGCTTCCTTAAACCATTTGGCATGGTTGGGCTTAGATAGGCCTTGCATGAATTGCCCAGTTAGGACCAACATAAGATCCTTACAGAGCCCACTTTAAGCCCATAGGGGCATTCACGGTTAAATTATTGTGCAAGCACACTTTAAACCCCTTTAGTCAGGTGTGGCCCAAATGGATCTGACATGAATTACCCAGTTAGGACCCACATAAGACTCTTACAGGTCCCACTTAAAAACCCATCTTGGCATCCACGGCTGGTCCCCATGTGGATCCCGGGTGCAAGCCCATTTTAAATGCCCTTTAGGCAGGTGGGGCCCAAATGGGTCTGACATGAATTTCCAGGTTAAGATCCCACATAACACCCTTATAGGTCCCTTTTAAAGCCCATCTGGGCATCCACGGCTGGATCCTGGGTGCAAACCCACTTTAAACCCCTTTGGGCAAGTGGGGCCCAAATGGATCTGACATGAATTACCCAGTTAGGACCCACATAAGACCCTTACAGGTCCCAATTAAAACCCATCTGGGCATCCACAGCTGGCCCCAGTGTGGATCCCGGGTGCAAGCCAATTTTAAACGCCCTTTAGGCAGGTGGGGCCCAAATGGGTGTGACATGAATTACCCAGTTAAGACCCACATAAGACCCTTACAGGTCCCACTTAAAACCCATCTTGGCATCCACGGCTGGCCCCCATGTGGATCCCGGGTGCAAACCCATTTTAAATGCCCTTTAGGGCAGGTGGGGCCCAAATGGGTCTGACATGAATTTCCCAGGTTAGGATCCCACATAAGACCCTTACAGGTCCCACTTAAAACCCATCTGGGCATCCACGGCTGGCCCCTGTGTGGATCCCGGGTGCAAGCCCATTTTAAACGCCCTTTAGGCAGGTGGGGCCCAAATGGGTCTGTCATGAATTACCCAGTTAGGACCTACATAAGACCCTTACAGAGCCCATTTAAAGCCCATCTGGGTAGCCATGGTTGGATCCCGGGTGCAAGCTTCACTTTAGACCCATTTGGGCAGGTGGGTCCCAAATGGGTCTGACATGAAGTGCCCAATTAAGACCCATGCAGTACCCTTACAGGTCCCACTTTTAGTATGTCTGGGCTTCCACGACTTGCCCCAATGTGGATCCCGGGTCCAAGCCCATAATGGGGCCCACATTTGCCGCCCATGAAGCCCTCATCTGGGCCCCACATGTCATTGCTGGCTGGGAGGTGTCTTATTTTAGACTAGTTAGTGAAGATATATGGTATTTATACAGAGAAAGCTCAGAAATTCTTTTTTGTATATGTAACCAGGTTCTAATCAGCCTTCAACATTTACCTGCAAAAACAACTCAAGGTCTGGGATCACTACTTCAATACTTTTTAGTAATGTCCTGGTTCGAGGGATAAAGATAGATATCAAATGCACTGACACTTAACACTAATTTGTCTTTGGCTGTAGATGATTATTGACTTCACACAGAGAATGAAAACACCAACACACAGTGACTCTTAAAAAAAAATAGTATTATTGAAAATTATCAACAATGACACTCCCATTTCCCACCCCAAAATACATTTCTTAACAAAATATGTTCTGGCCAGAAACAACAATTTTTAAGTATTGCTGCAGCAATAGTCTCTAGAATTTAGTTGTGCACAACCCAGTACCTGTTTGAGCTCAGTCTAAAAAAAATGTGTATCCGACACGATCCTCCAAATCCACGGGAGAGAAAGACCTTACTGGTGAGATAGTAGAAATGAAAATCCAAACTCAGGCCTGAAGTTCAGAGTCCAGCCCGCTGTCCACCACGCTCTCTCCTGCTACGGCTAGCAGAATGGAAGTACACGACTCCTCCGTCGCACCCAGCGTCTGTCTCTCACCATCCACCACACAGTCCCACACTATGTCAACAGAAGTTTTCAGACACCACCATCAAAAAAAATAAAAAAAAATAAATCACTTTTCAGGATGCTATTTCCTTCTTTTTCTTTCAGAGCTAATGTTCACGTTTCTCCCTCTGCAACAGGTTAAGGAAAAAACAAAAAAAACAACAACGCCAGTACTGCGCCATCTTAATTACATTTAGATCAGACTACAGCAATATACACAGGCACATCATGAGCTAAAAATCTAAACTCAGCACGGCAGATATAATTTTACATTGGCCACATAAGTTGTAAATCTTAACTAATAATATGCATAAACATTATAAACAGTTTTAGCAAATACTTTGATATTGAAAACAAGACCCACGCTTCCTTCAAAACTAGCAGTGTCTCTCATTTCAACTGTAGCCTACGGTAACATCGTAGTTTTAAACTTGTACAGGATAACAGTTAGGAATAAACACGATACATGAGCTTACCTATGTCAACAGAAGTTTTCAGACACCACCATCAAAAAAAATAAAAAAATAAATCACTTTTCAGGATGCTATTTCCTTCTTTTTTCTTTCAGAGCTAATGTTCACGTTTCTCCCTCTGCAACAGGTTAAGGAAAGAACGACACCAGCGCTGCGCAGCTGCCATCTAGGGGGCATTACCGCAAAGTGTTTGCCACTGCTTAAAAGTGTTGACAATTAAAATGACTGCGTTAAAACAAAGTGGCATAACCTGAGCTATTTGTGACTGATTAAATGAAAATAGGAAACTCATACTTTGTGTTTTTTTTCATGTATTATGTCTGAAGGAATATTTTAGCTTCAGTTCAAATTAGCTTGGATGAATGTACAAAATGTCCTATTATGGTGACAAATATTGATCATATAATCATATCATCCCTGATAAAATTTTAAACAACCAGCCAATTTGGGGTGGGTTACATATACAAACACCAAATACAGTTTTTTGCGATTGCTAGACAACAGTGGGCACAACTGGAGTCACATGTGCAAAACTCAAACTACAGTCTGCACAGCAGCAGTTCATGTGGACCAAACTCTAGTTTGTTTTTCATTGCTTGAACGCAGTTTTCAAAACTCTACACACTTATTCCATGACTTTAACCACAATGTGCACAACACTGTAGATTTACAGCACTTTGTTCAAATGCTAACACACTGCTGTCAAAACTGTAAACCACACATTCAAAACAGAATAGATTTCAGTCTGGTGCCTATCAAACACTGCTGATTAGAATTTTGGCTGAAAGCCTAAGTAGGTGTCTTATTTTAGACTAGTTAGTGAACATATACGGTATTTATATAGAGAAAGCTCAGAAAGCCCTTTTTGTATACAAATACCAAATAAGAATGAAACAATTATGCACTGTACTGTTTGAGAGAAACAGGTAAAAGAGCAAAGATACCAACATGTCCAGGTAAGATGTCTGAGGTTATATACACAGCTATAAAAAAAGGAAAAAGACTACACCTTTACAACAGTAAAACTGTGTTCTTACTGTTTTTCAGAAAGTAATGGCGGTGAAAGCAATAGAAACACCACATTCATTAGTATTTAGAGATGATGCAGACATCTAATGTGATGAAGAAAACTTGCCACATGATGCTGGAGAGAGGCAGGATTAGTCACACTATTCTTTGGTACTGTTGCGTATGTACCTTTAGTTTTTTTTCCCCAGTAATTCCATAAATTACTAGAGACAAAATACTTTATTGAAGAAAACTGCTGATTTTCATTCCTTCTTTTTTTTACTTTATGTAAAAATTGGTATGCTATACAATCTTTGTTTTTCCTTAAATAAACTGTTGAGTAGTGTAAAGTCACTCAAATTGTTCAAACTGTAAAGATGAAAAAGTGTGTAATTTGTGTATTGGTGTTTGACGCTAGTGTTTTTACCCTCAGTTTGTTTTGAGTGACTGTGTGTTATCTCAGTGAGGCTTGTGCATAGTGTTTGGCTGCACTGAGCCTGTTTTGCAGCTGATGTGAACTGTTTAGCTCAGGTGACTGTTGGTAGTGCAGACTGTAGTTAGAGTTTTGCACATGTGACTGCAGTTGTGCCCACTGTTGTTTAGCAATCAGAAAAAAACTATAATACTAAGTGGAGGCTCCTTTACCTAAACTAATCAATTTCCAACTGTCCTTTTCCCCATCATTCCACAGTAACGCCCACTGCCATCTGTGAGCCGGTGTCAGAGTTAGCCAAGAAGTCTCATTCTTCAGGAGGAAATTGTTTGCAAGCTCTACTCCAGAACCTGTCTATCCTGAGCCTGTTTCAGCTTAGTCTAAATATTCCAACCTTTGCACCCAGACAAGCAGGGGGGCTAGCGGGCAACCTGCTTGTCTGGGAGCAAAGGTTGGAAGATCTAGCAGAAGATTTAGACAGACAGGTTGCCCACTAGCCCCCCTGCTTGATTCCCTGCTGACTTCTTACTACTGTGATTCTCGGCCCGCTAGCATAGCTAACAGTCAGCAAGCCTCGGTTCTTCACACTTCCCCTCTGTCCCCTCCATTGCAGTCTCACTGAACCAAAAGATGCAGAACCAGAACAAGAAGGATTATAATGTTTTCCACACCATATAACAATATAG
Source organism: Perca schrenkii (assembly GCA_025617405.1). Lineage (NCBI taxonomy): Eukaryota > Metazoa > Chordata > Actinopteri > Perciformes > Percidae > Perca > Perca schrenkii. Next base: position 35,743,207 of record CM046797.1, on the reverse strand, counting down.
TTTTTTTATTCCTACCTACTATAAAGCGCTATATAAATGTATGGAATTATTATTATTATTATTATTATTATTATTATTATTAAAGCTGTGGGAGTGAACAAAAACAGTAAAGGTTTGGGCCTTAAAACCAAAATACCAGTGAGTTAAAAACCCTCTGAGAGGAGCAGCAGAGTTGGGAGATAATTCTCTGTTGATTTGTGACTGGCAGCAACCCCTCTCACATTACACATGCTAATTGAATCTCTTTTTACTTTAAAAAAATCTTTAAAAATTCCAATTGATGAAATTATTGCACTGTCGGACACAGTAGCAACAAAAAAAAAACCCGTTCAGTAATGATTACATCACATGTTGATGGGTTCATGCTGATGCTTGTTTGTCTTCACACCTCTGATTGCAGGGACACCTCATTGGTCGAGATGTCATCACCTGACTAACCCATGCAGGTGGGAACAAACTTCCTGTCCAGAGGGGTTCAGCACACCACCTTTAGGAGCCACTAATGGGCTGCAAAACATTGTTCATAGAAGGGCAGATTAAATCTCACGGGACCTGTTGGGAACTGTTTGTGTGTCTGATGAAGCCCACTATACACAACAAAGTAAATGGTCATTTAGCCCTTCAAACACTGATCTATTGGGAGATGAGTTTTGACTCTTCAGTTTTAGCTCTGCTCATTAAGACACCATACTGTAGCATACACACAAACTTTGCCTTATTAACTATAACTAACTACTTTGTTTTAATACAGTTTTTCTTTTTAATACCATATGGTAGTAAGCAGTGCCTGAAGTTAACTTTTTTGGACACCAACCACGCAAGGTTTTGAACAGCTATTTTGTTGCCTAATTATGTGAAACACAGGAAAAGCATGAGTATCATTCTTGAACTGGTACACATTTAAATGCTGTCAAATTATTAACCATTATCCACAATCGAGTTATATACATCATTTCTTTCAGGACAACCTGAGCTATCAGGATATGTATTCTGTAGCGATACCACATAAATGTGTAAATTGTTATATGACTATAGAGACAAAAGAGTAAACAAATATATTGAAATCACAAAAAACAATGATGACTTCCTTTTGGCTTTGAAAACGTGTTCTTCTAGGTGTTGGCAATCAGGGCAAATAAGAATAAACTCTGTTTCTAACAAAAATATTAAACTATTAAGGTTTTTTCCCAGAAAATTACATACACTTTTATCCAAAAATGTTAGTTGTGTCAGCTCCAGGGCCCAGTTTTTCAAAAGTAATCCAGTTAGATTTCGGATCGCGGATTGGATCAAATCTTGGAAATGGGTTTTTCAAAAGCAAAAGAGGGATTCTGAACTAAAATCAGATCACGTAATCCGATTTTACATTTGATCTGGATCAAACCTGGCCTTTGGGTTTTTCAAAACTTTGAACTCGCTTTGGGATCTGTTTGATCCACAAAAACAGGATTATCCTGATCCCATCAGAAGGGTGGATTCAGTTGTGATTTTTCGAACCAAATATAATCAGTGTTTTTTGTTTTAACTGAATGATCACAAATTGGTTGATCAATTTGATCCAGATTAATTTTTTTTTGAAAAACCGGGGCCCAGAGCATTATCTGTCTGCTATTTGACATCAGTAGGCCAAACTACACCCTAGTTAATAAGACCCTCCTGTAAGGTCTCTCTATTGGTTGAGTACACTCGATCCCCCAAAATTACTTGATGTCATTGGTCGAGCCAGCTGTCCGTCAAAGTGCCTTTATCAAAGATGGCATCCGGCTAACACAAAGACATAATTTTTTGGTATGAAAAGATGACCAAACACAGTAAATAGCACTTCAATTGTGGATTTCTTGCTCTGGAATTATTGTGCAAACTATAAAGTCCCTAACAAAAGTCCCTGTCTTCACGGCCGGTTTACTAAACTGCAATTGTCAGAGGACCTCGTTGAAACGGCGCATTTCTCTGCTTCTAGATAACAAAAAAGGAAGTCTCTTCGCTATATTGATCAGCAGAAATTTTATTTTTTTTAATTTTTAATTTAACCTTTATTTATTCAGGGGAGGTTCACTGACAGGCAGCCTCTCTTTTGCAGGAACGCCCTGATCACATTCACATAAGACAAAGTATGCGTTTCTCCCGTCGCAGGCAAAAGCTCCGACCAAATAGAGTTAAAATGTATTTAATTTACTTTCTCAGAATTATCTAATCACCTAATCTTTTTGTTGGCTGCTTCTGTTAGCCGGCCTCTTCACCTCAGTGATGTGGCGCCACATTTTAGAACTCAAATCCAAAGAATATCGCAGACTTGGTTAAAAATGTGAAAGAACAACATTGGCAAGAAACAACTGAGTCACTCAATTCTTATTGGTTACCAGCCAACGTGGTAGTCATATTGACAGAGTTACCGCCCAATGGCAAAATTCACCTGGATTTGGCACGTGGTTGGGTGTTGATTTCAGGCCCTGGTTGTAAGTATGATGGGTATCACTGTGGTTGTTCACTTGTACTTTATGTTTGCTGTTCTTAAAGTTAGGATACAACTTGCCCCATGGGTGATCTCAGCACTTCCTATGATACTCCTACATGCAAAGTTAGCTAATTACACAAACCAAGATCCTAACAGAGTCGGCAGAAGACAAGTCTATTTCCAGATCCTGATGAGCGACTTGTAGCCACATGCCATCATCTTCCAACGTCAACAACATAAAAACACAACTAATTTAGAAGTTCTGCCTATGTGCTGATAGATTTATATTTATTTACTGGAAAATAATAAGACAAAAGACAATTATCACATTAAATAAACACTAGTGTGATGATATATTGAGAATTCCAGGGCTGGTATCAACACTCAATATTTTTTCCGACTACTTCATCTGCTTCTGCAGTCATAGTTGCAAACCCTACCCATTTTGCCCAGGAAACTCCTGTTTTTCATTTCCCTCTCCTGGTTTCCTCTCAGGGTCACAACTCTACTGTTTTTCTCCCAATTTATGACACATTTTCACCTATTCTTTCCTATTTGTCATTTCAACCTGTTTATGGCACAGCACAGCGAGATTATGCCCTAAAACTCTAAAAGTATACAGTTTCCAAACAGACAACAATACAGCTATACCAAATGTCGTCAATGCATGCAAGTGATGCTGAAGGACAGAGAGCCTCGTCCTCTTCAGACGGGGAGAGAAATGGAGACATAAAGAAATACTCAAGCCAGAGGGGCAGATTATTCTGCTGTTCAAAATGTGCCTGTTTGGAACGGGCCGATTGCTTGGCCTGTGCTATTGCTGCTTGTAGCTTTCTCCAGAACCATTGTACCCCAAAATGACCTACTAAAGAAACCAGCTTAATGGAAGTGTTGTTTTTCCCATAAACTTTATTTTGCGGTCCTTTTAAATTTTATTCATAGTTTATTAATATCCAATATCCAATGCTCTCCAAACGGCTCCAAGTTAACCCTAAATAACTAACTAACCCGAAACGCAAGTTCATTGGGTACCCAGGAAGCAAGTAAGGATTTATCAGTTCTGTTATTTAGGACTGGATGTTATTTTCACTAATTGCATACTTGAGTGGCTAGGTTAGCTCAGTTGGTGGAGTGGGCGCACGTGTGTAGGGGTTTTCTCCTCAACGCAACAGCCGCGGGTTCGACTCCAAACTGCGGCCCTTTGCTGCATGCCATTCCCTGCCCCTCTTCATCTGTCCTGTGGAAATAAAGCCCTAAAAATGCCCCAATAAAAATTATCTTTAATTGCATACTTGACACCTGCTGCTTGGTTGTCAAAACAATGATGTGATTTTATGTTGTAGCTGTTGATGATGTATTGGGCCTAGGAATGAGTGGGCTGGTAGGTCCATTCTGGAGAAGGGGTGTCGTGCTAGTGCTAAGCATTAGGCCTTAACAGAAACTAATGCTATCTTTCAAATAGTGTACTGATCACATTGAAGGCTACTAGAAGAAGAGTTGGTACAATCAGCCACATTAAAACTAGCTTCAACAAACTATATTATTTTAAAAATTGTGCTCTAGCTTTTGTCATTCCCGATCCCCTGTAATCATAGCTAAAAACTAAAATGCTTTTTTTATGGACTGTTAGAACTCAAAGGAGTTTAGAAGATGAAAATTCCTGAGATTTTTTTAATGATTTTAACATTTCCTCATTTGGATTCTGAAAACTGGGTGCCAGGTCATATGCCTGGTTGTGATAGTGACTGTGATTTGCATGGAGATGAAAGTTCTCATTTGGAAGATGATGATGATTCATGTGGGCTTGCAGAGTGGGCTGCAGAATTCAATGTACCACAAACAGCGTTGTCTGCACTTCTTAAAATCCTAAGGAGAAGGGCCTTGATATTCCAATGGATGCCAGAACTCTTACGTCCACTGACAGATCTTGCAATGTGACGAATATGGCTGGGGGGGGTCCTACTACCTCTTTGGAAAAAAAAAATGCTCTCATAGCTGAATTAACATCTTTAGGACATTTAGCAAATGTGACTGATACTCTCACACTTTGAACATCGATGGATTGGCCTTATTCCGTAGCTCCAGTATGAGTCTTTGGCCTATTCTGGGTAGGATTAAGGAAATTCCAGGGTGTAGTGTGTTTGTAATTGGAGTATACTACGGTGCGTCCAAATCCGCAAACTTGCAAGAATATGAAAGCCGTTTCTCAGAGTGGTATTGTGTACAATGGTGTACATTTCAGGGTAGCATTACCCGATGCTTTTATTTGTGAGGCACCTGCTCGTGCCTTTCTTAAATGCTGCAAAGGCCATACAGGCTATTATGGGTGTGAGAGGTGCACTCAAAAAGGCCAGTACATGAATAGGAAGGTTATCCTTAAATATCAGCAGAGCTCAGGACAGTTAACTGGGACCTATCTGGGCAGCCCAGATGGGGCCCACTCACCAGCCCATATCCAACCCATATGGGCCCCACATGGGTGTGCTGATAGGGAACTGACAGAGAAAACAGGCCTTCACCTAAACCAAATAGTGGCAAACTGAGACCTCTAGTGGCAGCAAGGGTTGTTGAGAAATTAAATCCTCAGCAGCTCAAACTTTTTCATCCCTCCTTTAACGTAGTGAAAGTAAACAGAAATATCTCATCTAACTGAAATGTGAGAACACAAATGTAAGAAGTATCTCCTGGGATGTTGGTAAATGTTTACCATTCACTCATCCGTCACACACCTTGCAGTGCCGTAGCCGGAGGCTGGACTAGAGTCTGGACTCCAGACATTTTTCTATTGCCTCAGATTTCTCTTGGACTCGTTGGTAATTGCACTCAGACTTGTCTCAGATGCGGCCATAGGTCTTGCCAAATATTCTAGTTGGTCTCGACCAAGTCCTGCATTACATACTTTTTTTGTAAAGTAAACCATTGAATCACGCTTGTTCAGAAAACAGGTATTTTTTCAGTTGACATTGGTCGCCTGGTACACGCCAGGCTGCATCATATGAGGAGGCATCATTCATTTTCATTTAGGTCACAGACACACATTTTGTAGTATGGATTCTTCAGGACAAATCATAAGTTCAGTGGTGTAATAAGCCCACACTGGGCCCTTATGTAGGATTATCAACGTGGGCCTCCCTGCTACAGCACGTGATGACACAATGTCCACGAGTAAGCTACCATGAATAGGACTGATGACTGACAAAATCAGCAGTAGCCTACGCACACCACAATAACAAAAAAAACACTGCTGGTGATGGCGCACCATAACACATTGTTACTCACTGCTATGAGTAAGGGGTCTAGCAACTTTCCGTTAGCTTACAAGTTGAAAAAGCCAAACTTTAGCCGGGCCAATCACATCGTGTATAGAGTCGGTGGGTGGGCTTAACATAATGGCGGCAGAGTTACGGTGCAAACCTGACGCAAAGCCCGACGCAAGTGTCTTTGCTATTTTAAGATTGTCCACGCCCAGCGCCCACGTCGTTTAAATAGCAAATGCACCTGCGCCCATCTGTGCGCCCATGGGCGTGCTGGTCTCACTGGGAGGTGTGTTCAGCTGAATTCTTGGCGTATTGCTATCTTGAGGCAACGGAAAGTGAATGCGCCGTTGATCAACAAAAACCTGGTCTAAAGTTAGTAGGGCATTAGTAAAATGCCCCTAGGCTCTTATACAGCGTGGGCACACTATGCTTGTTACACACACAGGGAAGCGCAGCAGCACACAAACATGCAAATTGAAGTGGCAAGCAGCGTTGGATGGGACGGGTTGGACATTGGAAAAACGTTTTTCCGAGTGAAAACGTCAGCATTCACGTAACTTCCTGTGGGAATCAGAGGTGGGAAACTCGGGCTGGATTTTGATAACCGAGTTCCCCAGTTGGTTACGCGTTGTTGACAACTGACGTTTGATGTAGGCGACTTTGGTTCACTGAACATATTTCAATGACAATAAACTGTTTATTGTAGACAAATGCCTTTGCCAATAAACATACACAGACATAATATGTTTCAAATTATTCATAAATAGGCCTGTATAAAAAAACAACACATTATGCTTTTCCCGTTGGTTGTCCTGCAGATAACACAAACAAACACTTGGCGATGTGCTGTTTGGATGCTCGCATAAGAAAACAGCAGAGAATCTTCTGTTATTGTGGCCTCCATGTTTTCACACACCTGATGCTCTCGGCTACGGCCAACCGTTGGTGGCAGTCATGCAAAAAATTTTTATGCCAAACGGCAATATAACAGAAGAAGAAGAACACTCATCTCAACCATGTGAACGCTGCCAGTTAGTACAGCAGATTAATGGCATATTTCAAGAGAATCGTTCAAATTGGTATAGAAGCATGACATTTGTCACAGATACTCTCTAAGGGTCACTTTTTGGGAAAAAGTCGTTGGCCACCCAAAAATTCAACATGGCGGCCATTTTTTCAAGATGGCCGCTATTTCTGTCAAATGCTCATTATGTCAATCATTCAAACAGTGATGTAGGCATAACATTTAGTGAAAATACTCTCTTAAGAATGTTTTTTTGGAAAACTGTGCTCGTCCCTCAAAAATTCGAGATGGCAACCTTTTTTCAAGATGGCCGCCATTTCTCTTGAATCTTTTCATTAATTTTTGGCAGAAATGGTGGCCATCTTGAAAATGGTCGCCGTCCTGAAATTTGGATATAACACATCCCTTTTTCTGCCTAATTTTATAATTGCATCACCATATGAACAACTGAAATAATTAATATTCGACAGGAACGGCGGCCATCTTGAACTTTTGAAGGACAAGCATCTTTTTCCATTAACAGAATCAGAATCCGAATCAGAAAAGCTTTATTGCCAAGTACATTTTTTACACATACAAGGAATTTGTTTTGGTGTCGTAGGTGCATGTCACACATTATCTAAAATAAGTTAAACAAACAGGTTAACAGAACAGACAATATAAGTATAAATATATAAATATATGTGTATATGTACACACACAGGATGTAACATAATAAAATAAGAGTAACAGTTAGGATAAAAAAGAGCAGATTAAGTACAGTGGCCAAGTACAGTGGCATGTAGAGCCAGAGGTGGGTGGTGGAGAGTCAGGTTGGGTTCCGGGCCTTGTTAATAAGGCTAGTGGCGGAGGGGAAAAAGCTGTTCATGTGGCGTGAGGTTTTGGTCCTGATGGACCTCAGCCTCCTGCCAGAGGGGAGTGGCTCAAAGAGTTTGTGTCCGGGGTGGGAGGGGTCAGCCACAATCTTTCCAGCACGCCTCATAGTCCTGGTGGCGTAAAGGTCCTGGAGCGGTGGGAGATTGCAGCCAATCACCTTCTCAGCTGACCGAATGACACGCTGCAGTCTGCCCTTGTCCTTGGCAGTGCTAGCAGCGTACCAGATGGTGATGGAGGATGTGAGGATGGACTCAATGATGGCTGTGTAGAAGTACACCATCATTGTCATTGGCAGGCTGAATTTCTTCAGCTGCCGCAGGGAAGTACATCCTCTGTTGTGCTTTCTTGACGAGGGAGCTGATGTTCAGCTCCCACTTGAGGTCCTGGGAGATTGTAGTCCCCAGGAAGCGAAAGACTCCACAATGTTAATTGTGGAGTCACTGAGTGTGATAGGGCAGGTGGGGCTGAATTCTTCCTGAAGTCCACAACCATCTCCACTGTCTTTAGAGCGTTGAGCTCTAGGTTGTTTTGCTTGCACCAGGTCACCAGGTGGTCAGCCTCCGACCTGTAGGCGGACTCGTCACCATCAGAGATGAGTCCGATGAGGGAGGTGTCGTCCGCGAACTTTAGAAGCTTGACAGACTGGTGACTGGAAGTGCAGCTGTTGGTGTACAGGGAGAAGAGTAGGGGAGAAAGAACACAGCCCTGAGGGAATCTGGTGCTGATGGTCTGTGAGTTGGAGACGTGTTTCCCCAGCTTCACATGCTTCCTGTCAGACAGAAAGTCAGTGATCCACCTGCAGGTGGAGTCAGGCACACCAAGCTGGGAGAGCTTCTCCTGGAGCAGAGCCGGGATGATGGTGTTGAAGGCAGAGCTGAAGTCCACAAACAGGATCCTGGCGTAGTTTCCTGTGGAGTCCAGGTGCCGGAGGATGTAGTGGAGGGCCAGGTTGACTGCATCATCTACAGACCTATTGGCTCTGTAGGCAAACTGCAGGGGGTCCAGGAGGGGGTCGGTGATGGCTTTTAGGTGTGAAAGCACAAGGCACTCATAACTAACTTCAAAACCACAGAGGTCAGGGCGACGGGTCTAAAGTCATTAAGTCCTGTGGTACTAGGCTTCTTGGGAACGGGGATGATTGTTGAGGTCTTGAAGCAGGCTGGCACGTGACATGTCTCCAGCGAGGTGTTGAAAATGTCTGCGAACACCGGAGACAGCTGGTCAGCACAGTGCTTCAAGCTGGATGGGGAGACAGCATCCGGTCCAGCAGCTTTCCTGGGGTTCTGTCTCCTGAACAGTCTGTTGACGTCTTTCTCATTGATGGAGAGAGTCGTCACTGAGGTGGGTGGGGGAGGTGGAGGGGGGACCTTTAAGGTGGGGGAGGTGGAGGTGGAGGTGATGCACTGTAGCTGTAGCTGTTGGGAGGTGTCGCGGGGGATGGAATCAGGGAAGACCCTTTGTTGGGAGGTGTTGAGGGGGATGGTTACAGGACCGACCCTTTGTCCTTCAAAGCGACAGTAGAACTCATTAAGTTCGTTGGCTAGGCGTCGGTCGTTGGTGGAGTGGGAGACTTTAGGCTTGAAGCTGGTGATCTGTTTCCAGACAGAAGCAGAGTTGTTTGCTGAGCACTGGTTTCGGAGTTTCTCAGAGTACCGTTGTTTAGCCTCTTTACCGCCCTTGCTAAACTTGTACTTTGCTACTTTAAGCTCTGTTTTTGTCTCCACTCCTGAACGCCTCTGCCTTGTCCAACCTTAGCCTTCTGAGTTTGGCTGTGAACCAGGGTTTGTCATTGTTGAAACTCACTCTGGTGCATGATGGAACACAGCAGTCCTCACAGAAGCTGATGTATGACGTCACAGCCTCTGTGTACTCATCCAGACTGTTGGTAGCAGTCCTGAACACATCCCAGTCAGTAGAGTCCAAGCATGTCTGGAGATCCTCCACAGCTACACTGGTCCACTTCCTTGATGTCCTCACTACAGGTTTGCAGAGCTTTAGTTTCTGCCTGTAGGTGGGGATCAGGTGAACCATGACATGGTCAGAGTGTCCAAGTGCAGCACGGGGGACAGCGTGATAAGCATCCCTGACTGTGGTGTAACAGTGATCCAGAATGTTCTCCTCTCTGGTCGATCATTTAATATGCTGTCTGTATTTAGGTAGTACATGAGTGAGGTTTCCTTTGTTAAAGTCACCAAGGACAATAACTAGGGAGTCCGGGTTGGTCCGCTCCACACATAGTATCTGGTCGGCAAGCATGCGCTGTGCGACCTGCACGTTGGCCTGCGGCGGGATGTAAACACCGACCAGAATGAATGAATTGAACTCACGGGGTGAATAAAAAGGCTTACAGTTTATGATGTAAGATTCCAGGATAGGAGAACAATACTGCTGGATCACTATCACGTCGTTGCACCAACCGCTATTGATGTAGAAACAGATTCCTCCACCTTTAGTTTTGCCGGAGAGGTCCGTGTCTCTGTCCGCTCTGTAGAGTTGGAAGCCTGCCAGCTGCAGCGCAGAGTCCGGTATTAATCCACAGAGCCACGTCTCTGTGAAGCACAAAACAACAGATGAAGAAAAGTCCCTGTTTCCAACCAACAGCAGTTGTAATTCCTCCAGTTTGTTGGGCAGTGAGCGCACGTTAGAGAGAAATGTGACCGGTAACGGAGTGCGTAATCCTTGCTGGCGGAGACGCACCAGCGCACCAGCCCGTTTCCCTCTCCTCTGGCATTTCACTGCGTGAGCAAAGGTGAGCGCACCTTTGACTAGAATGTCCACAATTTCCAGTGAAGGGAGAAGAAAAGTAGGAAATAAATCCTCTGGCGTTGTTCCCCTGATGTTAAAGAGCTCTTCTCTGGAGAAAGCGATCCGGGTATCATCGCAAAAAACAAAGTTAAAACACAAAACAAAACAACACGCACAAACACACCGAGTCGACCGTCTGCGGCGCCATCTTGATGTTAATAACATGTCCTTTAGAGAGTATTTGTATCAAATGTTATGCTTGGATCACTGCTTGAATCATTGATATTGCATTGAATAGCAATGGCGTTGAAAAATGGCCGCCATATTGAATTTTTGAGTGGCCAATGCCTTTTTCCAAAATAGTGGCCCTTAGAGAGTATCTGTGCCAAATTTCATGCTTGTATACCAAAGTGAACGATTTTTTTACTAATCTACTAAGTCGGAAAAACAACGTAACCAGGGAGGCGGTGCCTGTTCTTCCGAGGTGGCTTGAACGCAACATGTAACGGGTCACCAGTTATGAAAGGGGGCGTGGCTTAAGTATAGAGGGGCAGGCCAAACCATCACCAATCAAATGATACCTCACACAAGACTCTACCTTAAATGGATCAAATATTATGAATGTGGCCTGATTAAGTGGGCGTGGTTAAAGTATAGTATCCCATGTAGACCACACATTATACGCAGGTGTGTTTAGGGCGTGTCTAAATTCACTTTTGCTAGTTAGACGGAAGAAAAAAGGGTCCGTGCGCATGGTTCAAAAGGGTTGTACTTAGTGACTTCATTAATTAAGGCCCGATCGCCGAAAGCGGTGAAGGCCCTATTGAAACTGAAGAAAGTATTATTATTGTTCCGTACAATGAATTGCCTTTTTTGGGGACCTTATCATACTCAAAAACTCATCAAACTTTGCACATGCATCAGTCCTGGTGTCAAATTTGATAAATTAAAGATCCCAAGGCATGAAAATGTCACTTTATGAGGTTTTTTAACATTAATATGCGTTCCCCCAGCCTGCCTATGGTCCCCCAGTGGCTAGAAATGGTGATAGGTGTAAACCGAGCCCTGGGTATCCTGCTCTGCCTTTGAGAAAATCAAAGCTCAGATGGACCAATCAGGAATCTTCTCCTTATGAGGTCATAAGGAGCAAGGTTACCTCCCTATCTCTGCTTTGCCCACCCATGAGAGAGAGACATCATGTCTTTCAAACGAGCAAAGTGGCAGTTGGTCAAGTTTTTATGATTCATAGGACTCTAACTCTGAGAACATTTACCAGCCAAAATTGACTCAAAGTTATAGCGCACCCTAGTGGAAACAGGAAGTTGGCCCAAAACTACACATGCTATACTTTAACAAACTACTCTGAGAGATTTCATCCAATCAACTTCAAACTCGGTCTGTACCATCTCAACACCTTAAAGCTACATTGTGTAAGAAGATTTGTAGTGTCGGAGTGCTGCACAAATGAAAGAAGCAGGGTCTGCCAGTAACCTTGACGCGCGCAGAGGTGCGAGTGCCCGTCCAACGCTGCTCGCAGCTTTAATGTCGCTTAAATTTCCTCCTCAACTCCCCCACTTGCCTCCCTTCCTCACATCTTAGTACCTCCCACTGAGGAAGCACGGGAGAGACGCGAGGAAATCATGGGAGGAGAGACGAACCGAGGAAATGAAAAAAACACCCCTGGATTCATTGTGACATTGAGCTGCCTGCTGAGCCTCCTTCCCGTTAGACAGACGGAGGAATGTGCAGCAGCAGCTCCAGACATGTCGAGTTAAACACAACCACACAGGCCAGAGGAGTGGGTTTACAGTGTGTTGCACTTCTGACATCACAAAGTTCACTTTATGGCTCATAACTCCTGAACCACAGGACGGAAACAAAAAACCTATGATCGGGAGAGAGAGCTGAGATAGCAGAGGGGCCTCCTCTGCCTGGGGGCCCCTGGTTATGAGGTCCCTCAGTGTGGGGACAGAGGAGGCTGTGAGTTTCCTCCTGTATCTCTCTCTCCCCCACTGAATAGCTTTATTTAAAGATGCCTGTGTGTTACGGCCTCCATTAAAAAGGAACAAACAAAGGCTCAAAAGGGAATGGAGGATGCAACATATATGAAAAGAAAGATGCAGACTCCCAAAAGTAACAAACCAAAAGGAAACAAAAGGGACTGGAGACCCCGGCCAAAAAGAACAAAAGATGGGAAGACGCTGGACCAACCACGCAGTGGGCCGTCGCTCCCCGCGTCTCCCCCTAAACTAACTGAAAAAGGTAAACTAATCCTAGAACAAACAAAAAGAACGAATAACTGAACTACCGGTAATCTCCAGCCCAAACTAAAACAATAAACTAAAACAACAAAACTCCAGCACCTAAATGTGCATGGAGGTTGGAAAAATAACAGACCTGCTTGTGGAGAAAAAGGAAGAGGAGACAACTCCTCACTGGTGTGCTGCCAGTGTGCTCTGCGATGTGCTCTCCACTCTCTGCCTTCTTATCACCTCCCCCCACTCTACCTGAGCACCGATTACTCTCAGGTGTGCAACAGGTAGAGAGGGAGGAGGAATCAAGACACAAAAGAGGCACATGTAACACTGTGTGAATGGTGGAAGGTCCTGTAGTTGTGTGCCAATGACTGTGTGGTAGTGATCCCTAAGTATGTTGATGTTATTGTGCATCCATGTGTCTGTGTTGACTTTAACCAGTTCTAATGGATTATTGTTAGGTGAAGAGGGTTTGATGAAAGATGGAAGCCTATTCATTTGTCTCATCATTCCCTGTGGGAAGGTGTCTATGTGTAGTGTGTTATTTATGATTTATGAGTGGTGGATGGTCTGTAGAAGTCTGAAATATGTTTTGGTGTAGAGGTCATTATGGTGGACTGTAATGTTTGGAGGCTGGCTGTTGACCCAGAAGAGGAGTGATGGTTTGCCACCATCTCAGCCCCGCCCCCTGGGGCCAACACCAGCGGTGTGAACCTGTTTTGTAATGTTATTATCATAGTTGCCACAAAACTGCAGGACAGTCCCAGCCGAAAAACACACCTCCACAGAACATGTAAAATGGCCGACCAGGCCCGCAGATAAGAAGAAAGAAGAAAGAGACCACCTGTAGATGAAAACGGTTAAAAGTCAAATGAAAAGCCTGTTCAAATAGACCCAATAAACCTTCAGGAAAGGAAAATACAGAGGAATGAAAAGAGAGGGGGGTTAAGAAAGTAAAGAGAGAAGTAACGGGAAGGTAGGCTCCTTTAAGCTGTGGAGTAAAAGGTTACAGTGAGGTTAAAAGAACTTAATACTCACAGGTTCGGAGGCCTTGTGGGTCCATACAGTCTCCACGTTATTAAAAGAGGATACAAATCTGCTCTAAAAGTTGATAGAAGGCCATCCTGTGTAGGTGGGGAGTTTAGTAGTCTTCAGTGTGCACACAATAAGTTCAGCTTACTCAGCCCTTAGGTTTCCTGGCTGGCTGGCTTGTTAAAACAATCCTCCATTAAAATGAGCAGTTGCAGGTTAAAATCCTCCTGGGAGATTAAAATAATCACTGCTTTAAAAAAAGGGTTAAAATCCACATTAACAGGTTGTAAAATAACTTTAAAGTAGAGCTGGAAACAGGTGTTCATCATTAGCACTTTCAGCAGCGAGTGTGTGGACTCTGACAAGAGGAGGGAGCAATCTTTAAACTGCTATTACGTATGTTGGAGTCTGGACTCAAGACATTTTTTTCTATTGTCTCAGACTTGTCTTGGACTCGTTGGTAATTGCACTCAGACTTGTCCCGAACTTGACCATTGGTCTCACCAAATATTAGAGTTGGTCTTGGATGAGTCCAGCACTTCATGTTTTCTTTCTGAAGTAACTTTCTCCTTCAGAACAAAACCATTGAAGCGTGTTGGTTCAGAAAACAGGTATTAGTTGAATTCATAATCCATCTAGAACGGACACTGACATTGGTAATCTATACTCCTGGCTGCAGCAGTATTATTTATTCTTATTCTAAGAAATCCATGTTCGCATGCACAAAAACTCACCCAACTGTGCACATAAGTCCAGTCCTATGCTAAACTTAATCAGTGTGATGTGTGTGCTAAGTGTCCTGATGGTGGCGCTACAACAGCCATCTAAAATTCTAAAGTTCATAACAAATCAGCCGTGCATTCTACGTAGCAACTTATGCCAAACTTTCTCCCCAATAGAGCAGAAACTATGCTCTGCTGTTACCTTGTAGTAATTTTGAAGTCCATCACTCTCTTCTTAAACCTTAAATCTCCTCCCACATGTTTGTTTCAACTGACACCAAATTTGGGCAACTCCATCTCCAGACTGTCCTCCACAAATTTACCTTTCAGATTTTTGATTCCTCAAACATTTATAGGCGGCTGCATATATGAAAAAAAACACCTAACCCTAAAACAATTCTAACAAAAGGTTTCTCAGCTGTTTTTTTGTAGTATTAGGTGTCCTTAATAACATACTAAAAGTTTACCAAAGTTTGACCACTATAAAAGTGTAATTTTCAAGATGGCGTCCAGATTGGCAGGAAGCCCTCAAAATATCCTAACTCCTTCATTATTTGACCTAGACAAGTAATCTTGGTGTCTAACCCCATGTTTTCTGGGTCTATGAATCCATTGGACTTGTCTAAATTGCACTGACATGATGACATACTTATGGAATACATTTTCTGAGATTACTGTAAGGTTTTATCTTTTTGGGTTGAACCAGAGATGTAAACGATTTAGCCTATGTCATGTAACTCCTATTCAGTACGCGTTTTTGGACACATACCCTTTCTTTGCTAAAACACAGATTTACTTAACATTCAATGTAAAAGTTATTCCACCCAAAAGTAACTTAAATTACTTTTACCACCACCACACCTAGGGCTGGGCGATATGGAGAAAATCAGATATCACGATATTCTTGACCAAATACCTCGATATCAATATTGAGGCGATATTCTAGGGTCGACAATTGGTGCTCTGACAAAATATCTTCACACTTAGATTTTAGATAAATAATCATCAGTAATGTGGACATAATGTCCAAGTGGGGAAAAGGCAAATAATAGAACAGCAAGAACAGTCTGGTAAGTTCAGAAAATGACATCACTTTACCGTAATGCAGCCTTTAAAACCAGGAGAAGACACTTATGCCATATTACAATATCCAAAATCTAAGACAATATCTAGTCTCATATCATGATATCGATATAATATGGATATTTTGCCCAGCCCTAACCACACCCCTCCTCACTGGGAACAGTTATTTTCCCTCAGTCTGGCAACAGGTGAAGCCCCCTGTCTCCATGGTAACTGAACCTTCAGAACTCCTATATTACGTGTGGTGGGTAAAAACAAAAAAAAGAAGATAAAAAGAAAAGAAAAAAATATACACTACTGGTCAAAAGTTTTAGAACACCCCAATTTTCCCAGGTTTTTATTGAAATTCATGCAGTTCAATGTCTTATTGTATTCTGAAATGAAAGAATAGAAAAAATTAACAATTTAAGTTAAAAGAGAAATCATGGAATCAATTTATAAACCAAAATGTATTCTAAATATTTGACTCATCAAAGTAGCCCCCTTTGGCAGATATAACAGCTGAACACACTCGTGGCATTCTTTCTACAATGGAAATCAAATATTCTTCAGAAAGTTCTTCCCAACTCTGTTGCAGAAGTTCCCATAAACGTGTGGCACTTGTAGGTTGCTTTGCTTTCACTTTTCTGTCCAGTTCATCCCAAACCAGCTCAATGGGGTTTAAGTCTGGTGACTGTGCTGGCCACTCCATGTTTTTAAGCTTACCATCTGGTTCTCTTTTGCTAAGGTAGTTCTGGCATAGCTTGGACTTGTGTTTTGGGTCATTATCTTGCTGTAGGATGAACCCCTGACTAACTAGGCCCATACCAGAGGGTACTGCATGGCGCTGCAAAATGCTGTGGTAGCCGTTTTGGTCCAGGGTGCCTTTCACTCTGTACAAATCACCGACCCTGGATCCAGCAAAACAGCCCCAGACCATCACGCTTCCTCCTCCATGTTTGACAGTTGATGTCACACACTGAGGAACCATCCTTTCACCTACTCAACGGCGTACAAAAATCCTGCGTGATGAACCGAAGATTTCAAATTTTGATTCATCAGTCCATAGCACCTTCTTCCAGTCTTCAGTAGTCCATTGGCGATGTTTCTTGGCCCAGTCAAGCCTCTTTTTCTTATTCTGACGTCTTAGCAATGGCTTTCTTGCTGCAACTTGACCTATCAAACCTGCAGTTCCAAGTCTTCTCTTCTCTTCTCACGCAAGCTGTTGACTCTCAGAAACTTGTCTTCTGATTCTGTTGTGGCTTTGGGTCTGCCAGACCTCTTCCTGTCAGAGTTTCCCCCAGTTTCTAAGTGCCTTTTGATGGTGAAGAATACTGTACTCACTGACACCTTGACTTTCTTCGCAATTTCTCTGTAGGAAAGACCACCATTCTTAAGTGTTATGATGGTCTGTCTCTCTTCCATTGTTAATTGCCTTTTTCCCGCCATTTTTATAGCAACACACTACTTTCTGCAGTACAACACTGGTCAAATAATGCTCACGAGGGTACGGTACCACAGTGTGTTCCAACAATACTTTTATACAAACAGAGGGGGTTGTAAGTAATCCAGACCAGTGTGAACACCTGGGGGAATTGGTAGCACCAACTTTCAAAGCTTGATCAACCTCCATTGCTGCAGAACAGCTTTACGTTGTTAACCCATTTCTTGTTCCCTGAAAAAGGCCTTTTTGTAAAATACTGAAATGTACATTATTTTTCAGTTTTGGGTAACCTTACTTTTTTTTAACCTCAGGCAGTTCACCAGTTACCTTTGTACCATTTCAAGCTATTCATTGGACTTGAACTGCTAAAATTTCAATAAAAAACTAAAAAGATTGGGGTGTTCAAAAACCTTTGACCGGTAGTGTATATTACAGCACAAATGTCTTATTCTCAGACACATACTCAGTGTCATTTTATGGGGGTATCAAAAGAACATTAGAAAGATTTCTAACACATGACAAAGGCCAACAATGTGAGTGTATTAAGAGAGGATGACATTGTTGGATTAGCTTGAGGAAAAAGTACACTCCAAATGCAATTTTGACCATGAGTCATATTGTTGTAAACCAAGAAACTTGCCCCATTTGCTGTAAAAACTTAAGAGATGGCTCTGATGTGGTAGAGGTTCATCAGAAGGGAGCTAAATATCCTTGTAACGAATTGCTTTAATATATATAATTGTGCTTGTAATCAGTTATTTATCATACAAATATGCTAATTAGAATATTACATGGCTAAAACATGTATAAGGTAGTATTCATGGTGTAATAGGAATACAAAGGAGTAATGGTCTTTTTAAGGACCTGGCGGCCGCCATTTTGAAAATGGGGCCTTTCTTGAAGTCAAACTTTGGTAAACTTTTAGTATGTTTTTTAGTACATCTGATACTACTGTAAACCACTGAAAAATCTTTTGTTAGAATTTTTTTGGGGTCAAGTCATATTTGCAGCTGATTATTAGCCCATAGTGCATTAAAACATTTTACTGCATACAGTAGTGTAAAAAACATTTCAGAATTTTATCTAAAAAAAGTGAATTTAAAAATCATGCCTATGTGGGGATTGGAGACACAAAATCAAAGATATTTAGTGTAGAAGATTTAAATAATGAACAGTTCGTATGGTTATGATTATAGACCATGTATTCATAATTTGACACCTCTTCCTGCTTAATAACACTTTCTGCACATTTGGCTTAGCATAGTTTGACCTATTTTACTTAACTATCTTATAAGTGTTTTGTTTTATTCACCTGTTTTAGCTGGATTTGTGCAAGTGGGCTACAGAACAGGCCAGCCTGTTGAATATTGATGTTACTCTTTCATCTTGATCTTTAGTTTTCATAATGGATTTTGGATTGTCAGTTTGATCCATTCACACTTATTAAAGATTATGCCATCATTATGTATGATGCTACTATTGTGCTCTCATCCTTGTGGTGTATGTTACGTGTACCCACATACATCTTATCACAATTTTGCTAAATAGACTACATTGTTCGTCCTTTGATGAAGTGCAAATAAATCATTGTGTCCTGCTCTTTGACTTACTTTTGGGTGTACTGTATTTCTCAGCTCTGGGATGAGTGCGGTTGGCCACATTTGATATACCTTACATACCCGAGGAAATTTCCAATAAATCCCTTGATGATTATTAGGGGCCGAGCAGAGAAGCTGCGTGGACCCTATTGTTTTTGCCTGTATTATTAGGGGCCAAGCAGCAAAGCGTTTTTTTTATTTTGGCCACAGACACAATGTCACTGAGCACTTTGTACCGTGGATTCTTCAAGACAAGTGAGAAGTTTAACAAATGAGAACATTTGTATTTTTAGGGTCACCTGTGTTTTTAGTGACACCTGTGACACCTGTCTATAAACTAATTTGATCCTACAGTGTTGTTACACTGTACTTGCTTTTGGATTATTAACAAAAATAATGCAAAATGATTATCTTAAAATAAAAGATATAGTGTCTCTCACATACATTATGAACAAGTATCTAAGTGGTCTTGAAGAGGATTCTCTTTTTCTGTCTCTCATTTGGACTCGGTCTTGACTAGTGCTGGTCTTGGACTTTGACAAAGGTTGACTTGACTACACCACTATCACCTTGTCATCTCAACTGCTTTACTTCAGTTCTATCCTGCAAAATACAAGTCAACAGCTCCATCTTCTGGCAGGTCAGCAGAGCATTTCATGAATAACTGTGGCAGTTTAAGTGTTCAGATAATGTAGCTCTACAATGAACAATCATTGTTGCATGGCCCAGGCTGCTATACTAAGGGTGTTTTTACAGGCATCTGTCATCCAAGTGGACCGAAAAGTGGACCGCCCAAAAACGGACTCAGGCTTTAACACCTGCCTCATTTAGTTTGGTTGAATCCCACTAGGGTTGGTTGTCCTCCTTGGTGCGGCCCGTTTTGGGCAGGTTTGAATGCAGCAATCCCACTCAGATGCCCAGCAGTATGAAGGCTGATAAAACACCTAATTATTTATAGTCATTATTGTCTCTTGTCATTTCAAATCAGTGTGAAAAATTGATAAAAAGACAATATTACATAGTGAATATGTCTGTTTATTATCATATATCACTTCACAACAAATCACTATGCTATGTAAAATTAAATAAATGACAATAATTCTGATCATTTTCTAATAAAACTGATTTAAAATTTCATCATAGTGCTTTAAACAATAAGACTAGATATGTTATACATTGATCAAATATGAATAACACTGAACTGAAAGGGTTAAAACAACTTTGTAAAGGGGCCAAGATCTTTTTGTGTTTATGTGAAACACAATTGCTGTTCATAAGTGATGTTTTTCTATACTTGATGAGAATGTGTGGTTGGTCAGGGGCATCTATTTTGTTTCTGTCTTTACCTAAATGGACACTAATTACTTGGATGATGCTTTCACCAATATAGTGACATGAATACAAAGCTTTAGTAGCTCTTCTGTTGTGTTGGGATGACATTTTTCCTATCACAAAGAAAAACAAGTTTCCCTGGGAAAAAATACTCTTTATATGTGTCATACATATGTAAATATGTGATTACTTAAAAAACAGTATATGGTGCTTATGACTCTTTCTTTAAATGCAGCAGCATCAGAGAGACAAAATACACAACAAGATAAAGCTGAAGCACAGGTCTTTCAATTGTTGATCATACACAATTTAGACTTTTAGAAAGGAAAGTATATATTCACTTTCTGTATTTGATAACTCACTCAATGAACAGCAGGAACATATTCATTCATTTAATCCTTAGACCGAGTCTGATCTCAGTCCCTCCACACTCTCTCTACAGCATGTTGGTCTCAGAGGAGCCAGGCTGCAGGATCTGAAGAGTAAATATGAGTTTAACTGATTTTCTAAACCAGGGGTAAAACAAGGCATAGATCACAGGGTTTAGACAAGAGTTAGAATAGAACACAAAGATAACATAGGATGCAGATGAAGCATTGACCAAGCTGTCACCTGCAAGAGAGACAGAGTAATATGGGCAGAAACACATTAGAAACACAAGTACAAGAACACCAAGAGTCCTGGCTGCTTTCAGCTCTGATTTCTTTGCCTTTGGAGTCACTGAAAGCTGGAGTGTGACAGCTGTAATGTGAGAACGCATGGCACGAGCCTGAGACACAGCCACGGCAAATATTCTCAGATACAGTGCTATGATGAGAATAACTGGAACAATAAAGGACAAAACAAGATCTAGAGCTCCTAAGACATAGTCAATGTCAAACACACATTCTCCGTAGCAGGAATTATACCTCCCTGGTTGAGTCAGGACATCCTTCAGAAAGAGAAAACTGTAGGAAACAGAATAGAGCCAACACAGACAAACACAGAGTTTAACTCTGTTCACAGTGACTTTAGTGGTGTAATGCAGAGGGTCACAAATAGCCACATAACGGTCAACTGATATGAGCACCATGTCACCTATTGAGGATATGGGAATGATGACTGTAGCATATTTGAACAGAGTACACACAAGGTCACCAAGAAACCAGCAGGATGTGTTTCTGAAGATTTCTGCAGGCATCAGCACGAGGCCCACGAGAAAGTCTGAGACAGCCAGAGAGAGGAGGAGGATGTTGGTGGGTGTGTGGAGCTGCCTGGAGGGAAAGAGAAAAGCACCATTAAACCAACAAGTCCTCATATCTAAATGACAACCAGACATTTTATGTTAGTTATTTCTGAAACAATCAAAACAATCATTCCAAAAACACGATTACGATCGGTCATAGAAACAGGCCTTATTCTGAACAGTCAGTTTGATTATCATAGTTTGAGAATAACAGTTGTTACATTTCTAATAACATCATCAATAGTTCCCCCAGTCATCCCACTAAGCCATGACGTTGAGACATAAAGCCAGCATGCAAAATACCAGGACCCTGAAACTGACACAAAGTCTTCATAATATGTAAAACTTAAATTTTAGAGACAATGATCTTTGCCTAAAGTGGGAGACTGAGATGATGACGAGCAGGTTGAGAGATACAGTGAGAAGAGAGATGGAGTAGAGCAAAGTGTGAATGAGCATCACTTCAAACCAAGGAGGGGTCAGCTTCCTGCAGGAGGTGTTGAAGAGTTGTGGAAAGCAGAGCTCTGCTCCGTCCTGTGTCTCCGTCATCAGTGGGAGGATGAGAGAGACCTCAGCTCTCTGCTGAAAACTCTGTCATACAACTGATTTATCTCTTTCTACCCTTGTCTCCACCCCTCCCTTTCTCTCTCTCAGTCTCTGTTGGACACTGATGTCCTTTTCTTTTTCTACACATCACGTCATCTTCTACACTTTCTCCGTTAGTCCACAAGCCTTTCAATAATATCTGTCAATCTTCTGGCACCCCCAGATTCCATACTTCTAGATCTTGACCAAGTTGAACACATGCACCAGCATGGCCTGGAGCAGGTATAAGCACTTTAATCCTTAGACAACTGGACGGCAGGCCAGTGATTCAGTTGGTTTCCAGCTTACGGAACCATTAAAGGAGAACTCCGGGCAATTTTTACATTAATCTTGATCCCTATAAATATGTGAGTACAGTTGATAGCAAAAAAAACGAACAGAATCGGTCTTAGCAAACTGGAGCTGCTGCAGCTAATGGCCAGAGCTACCAGTTAGCTAAAACGGTTTTGGAGGCATATACTAAAGAGTGCCTTTGTGCCTCTTAACAGACACAAAATGCAATTAAAATGTCTGTGCGACATGAAGAGGGCCCTTACATGACAACAAGATGCATTTTCAACTCAGACATCCTGCCGCTAGCTCGCCGTGCTAGCTGCTAGCTGCTAGCTACCGTCCGAGAGTCTGTGTTCAGCCAGGCTTCTGTGATAATGATTACGCAGCAGTTCCGTGTGTATTTGTAGCTCATCTATTGTGTGTGACATCGATCTGGCACTGGTGAGTAGGAGTCTGGGCAGTGGCGATCTGTTTGGTAGTTTCCTTAGCCGGGCTAGCAGGTCTTCAGCTTCCTCCCCGCCTTCCTTGCCTGCCGCGGCCGACAACAATCCAACAATGGTCTGTATCTTATTACTGTACAAGGCACAGACATAATTTGGCCTGTTTCCATGTAGTTATATAGTCACTGATATGGTCATAACCACTACAGTGCTCAATTACCTATTTTTGAGGGGGAAATTGTCATGATTGTGAGTTCTGTTTCGTTTTTTTATTTTGAAGTCCGTCTCGTCTCCCTTGTCTTGTCTAGTTTACTTCCTGTCTTTGGTCTTTCCCTCCCTTGTTATTGCCCTAATGTGTTTCACCTGTTCCTTGTTAGTCCTCGTTACCTCTTGTATTTAGTCTCTCTGCTTCCCTTGTCTGTTGTCGGATTCTTATTTTCTGTTCGAGTAGTTCTTGTCATGTTCTGTCCTGCCTGAAGTGTATTCCTGGCTGAAATAAATCTCTGTATTACTTCATTTGAGTCCTAACCTTCTCTGCACCGTGACAGAAGAATCCGACCACATATGGACCCAGAAGGTATGGAGTTTATTCCGTTTATCTACCCGTTGGACTCTGATGGGGAGTTCGTGATATATTTTTATCACTCCCTTCATGATGAGGATCCCGCCTTTGCTAGGCACCTCATGGAGGTACGCTGGCAGGCTGTGGAGCAAGAATTCAGCTTTCCAGTGCTCAAGCAGTCTTTTGAGCTAACCTGTGTGCCTGAGCCTGAGCTGACCCGTATACCGGAAACCGCCGCTGACGTGCAGCCGCCCAGAATCGCCGCTGATGTGCAGCCGCTCAGAACCGCTGCTTACGATTGACCTCCCAGAGTCTGCGTCGACTGACCTACCAGAGTCTGCGTTGACTGACCTCCCAGAGACTTTGTCGGTGGATCGGCCGACTCCTGGCCCCCGGGTTTTGTCGGTGGTCCGTTCGACCTCTACTCCAGTTACCTTGTCGGCGGATTGGTCGACTCCTGATCCTCGTTGGCAGACACCAGCCCAGCTGACTCGTCGCCTGTCTCCAGCCCGGCTGACTCGTCGCCTGTCTCCAGCCCGGCTGACTCATCGCCTGTCTTCAGCCCGGCTGACTCGTCGCCTGTCTTCAGCCCGGGTGACTCGTCGCCTGTCTCCAGCCCGGCTGACTCGTCGCCTGTCTTCAGCCCGGCTGACTCGTTGCCTGTCTTCAGCCCAGGTGACTCGTCGCCTGTCTCCAGCCCGGCTGACTCGTCGCCTGTCTCCAGCCCAGGTGACTCGTCGCCTGTCTCCAGCCCGGCTGACTCGTCGCCTGTCTTCAGCCCAGGTGACCCTTCGCCTGTGTTCAGCCCGGCTGACCCTTTGCCTGTCTTCAGCCCGGCTGACCCTTCGCCTGTCTTCAGCCCAGCTGACCCTTCGCCTGTCTTCAGCCCAGGTGACCCTTCGCCTGTCTTCTGCCCGGCTGACCCTTCGCCTGTCTTTAGCCCAGCTGACCATTCGCCTGTCTCCAGCCCAGGTGACTCGTCGCCTGTCTTCAGCCCGGCAGACCCTTCGCCTGTCTTCAGCCCAGGTGACTCGTCGCCTGTCTTCAGCCCAGCTGACTCGTCGTCTGTCTCCAGCCTGGCTGACTCGTCGCCTGTCTTCAGCCCAGGTGACTCGTCGCCTGTCTTCAGCCCAGGTGAGTCGTCACCTGTCTCCAGCCCGGCTGACTCGTCGCCTGTCTTCAGCCCGGCTGACTCGTCGCCTGTCTCCAGCCCAGGTGACCCTTCGCCTGTCTCCAGCCCAGCTGACTCGTCGCCTGTCTCCAGCCCGGCTGACCCTTCGCCTGTCTTCAGCCCGGGTGACTCGTCGCCTGTCTTCAGCCCAGGTGACTCGTCGCCTGTCTTCAGCCTGGCTGACTCATCGCCTGTCTTCAGCCCGGGTGACTCGTCGCCTGTCTTCAGCCCGGGTGACTCGTCGCCTGTCTCCAGCCCAGGTGACTCGTCGCCTGTCTCCAGCCCGGCTGACCCTTCGCCTGTCTTCAGCCCGGCTGACTCGTCGCCTGTCTCCAGCCCGGCTGACCCTTCGCCTGTCTTCAGCCCAGCTGTTTCTTCGCCTGTCCGGCCCCCAGAAGGGTTCTGCCTTCACTGCGGCCCCCTGTTTCGGAGGTCTCTCTGTCCCCTGATGTCGAGGTCTCTCTGTCCCCTGTTGCCAAGGCCTCGCTCTGTTCCCTGTCCCTAGTGGCCCTCTGTTTCCCCCAGGCCTCTGTACCCTCTATGATTCCCCGTGCCTCAGTGACTTTGTTCCCCCGCGGACTCTCTCGCCCTTCTTGGGTTGTGTTTGTTTTATGGGACACTTTGTTTTCTTTGTCCCCCTTTCGACTCTTGTGCCTTCCCTCATCCTCCCACGGTTGGTGTATTGTGACTCTTTGGGCCGTCTGGGATCCGTCCCTTGAGGGGGGGGGTTCTGTCATGATTGTGAGTTCTGTTTCCTGTTTCATTTTGAAGTCCGTCTTGTCTCCCTTGTCTTGTCAAATTTACTTCCTGTCTTTGGTCTTTCCCTCTCTTGTTATTGCCCTAATGTGTTTCACCTGTTGTATCACCTGTCCCTTGTTAGTCCTCGTTACCTCTTGTATTTAGTCTCTCTGCTTCCCTTGTCTGTTGTCGGATTCTTATTTTCTGTTCGAGTAGTTCTTGTCATGTTCTGTCCTGCCTGAAGTGTATTCCTGGCTGAAATAAATCTCTGTATTACTGCATTTGAGTCCTAACCTTCTCTGCACCGTGACAGAAGAATCCGACCACATATGGACCCAGCAGGTATGGAGTTTATTCCGTTTATCTACCCGCGATGGCATGACCGATCCTCTGGAGGACATTCACCAGACTAGCAGGCGCTCAGATTGTACAGACATTTTAATTTCATTTTGTGTTTGTTGAGAGGCACAAAGGCACTCTTTAGTATATGCCCCCAAAACTACAGTTTTAGCTAACTGGGAGCTCTGGCCATTAGCTGCAGCAACTCCAGTTTGCTAGGACCGATTCTGTTCGTTTTTTTTGACTGTACTCACATATTTATAGCAATCAAGATTAACGTAAAACTTGCCCGGAGTTCTCCTTTAAGTTTTCAACAGCTTCCTAGTAATAGCCCCATACTTGTTTTTTATGGCGTCAGGTTCATGTCATATCTCCTGAGCGCGATAAAACATGCTCATGAGCAAATTATATAATTTCAACAATCGAGAGTTGTACAGGCAGCTGCGAGTGTGAAGCAAAGCATAGGGAGAGGGAAAGAATGGCACCTTTCCGTGTAAAACCAAGCATCACGCACACAGAGCAGCCACCATGTGCCCGTGACTGTCTGCTTTGCGTGTGTTTGAGGGCAGACACGCTTTTGCAGTATTTTTAACTCTCTCCTCAAAGTTGATTTCTCCTCGCTCAAATGAAACTGGCTTTTGACATTGTGGAGGCGGATATCAAGGGAGGCACTGGCCCTGACGGTAATAAATACCTGGAATGCAGATTACAGTGGTTTACTTTTCGTAGCTATATGTACGTAGGGTTCATGATAACAGGGTGTCTGGTTTGAACTTGCTAGGCCATCTCAGTGTCTCAACGGCTACCTCAGTAGTTTTCTTTCTGTCTTAGTCAGGCCCTCTGTTCCTACCACTACACAAGGGCCCATGCACTTCATTTTTGTTTTATTTAAGATTATTCTTTTGGGTATTTCCGGCTTTATTTTTACAGGACAGCTGAATACATGAAAGGGGAGAGAGAGGGGGGAATGACATGCAGCAAAGGGCTGCAGGTCAGAGTCGAACCAGGGCCTGCTGCGTTGAGGAGTAAACCTCTATGTATGGGCGCCCGCTCTACTAACTGAGCTATCCAGGCGCTCCGGCCCATGCACTTCTAAAGAACTTTCCAGACTTGCCACGAGATGCCCTCACACTCTCCTATCGGCAGGGCCGGTTCTACATTGAATTACACCCAGGGCGAGACCCCCTTCAAGCGCCCCCCCATTATAACAACATTATATTATATTTCTCAATTGCACAAATCCTTCATTAGAACATTTGAAAAACAGACTTAAGATATAGTATAGTATACTGTGCGCAGTATTTCTGGCGCATACAAGAAGTTCCTCTACTCAAAAGACCAAGATTCCTTGCGAATAGAACATGCGCAGAACACAAATCAATGTTCCTTTTGATGGGGATATGGGGATATGCCGATACGCGTTTACATGACCAAAATTTCGGGTTAGAAAAGAGGTAACCCAAGTAGCATATTCGGGTTTTTAAAAACCGGAATATGAGCATATTCGGGTTTTTGCCGGTGTTTACATGGCCCTGCGCGACCGGGTTATTGCTAATATTCCGATTTTGAACGGGTTATTTGCTGCATGTAAACGTAGTCATTGATGTCATCGTATGAAATCTGCTCCCCTGTTGGGTGATTGATATTGATGACGGCGAGGCCTGTGATCCGTTCCTGGGACATGGTGACCTCAGGTATGACTTGATCAACTTTAGTTTGGAAAAGCTCCTCTCTGCTTGAGCCACAGTGACTGACAGGGAGGGACTGGGACCAAAAATCGCACACCTGGCATTTTGGCCCAGACCGGCCCACCACATAAGCTCACAAATACTACCCGTCCTTGCTCTCCCCTGAATATGTATAGCAACTCCTACTCCTTAAAATAATAATAATAATAATAATAATAATACATTTCATTTGTAAAGCACTTTTCATAAAAGAATCTCAAAGTGCTACAGAAACCACATTAAAACGCATTACAGGACAACTTAAGAACGCCTGCCTGAACAAAACAGTTTCAAGCTCTTTTTTAAAGGTGTCCACAGACTGGGGTTTTCTGCAACTTTGTTTCATTTTCGAGTTTAGACCATTGACATAAAAGAAAGGTTTAGACTTGTCTTGCTCCGTCTCTGTGTACTTCCCAGTTCTCCTGTCACCGTGTGTTTATCTTTCGCGCCCGCACTGTTATAGACTAGTCCATTTTATTGTGAAAGTAGGGGGTGCAAGCAGGGCGCCTGCAGCTGCAGGGGGTGCCGATTTGCCAATTTCCCACACAGTGAAATGGTAGATAACAGAAAACCACTTCACAGTGCAGAGGACTTTTTTTTTAAGTTCTCGTGCCGCCCCCCATGTGACATGAAAAAATGCCGCCCCGGGAAGCTACCCGGTTCGCCCGTGCCAAAAACCGCCACTGCCTATCGGTCTCCTATCCACTTGCGCACTGCTTCCTAAAGCTCCTCACTGCTATCCGTGAGCTGGTGCCAGAGTTTGCCCAAGAAGTGGCATTCTTCAGGTGAAAGCTCTGCTCCAGAACCTGGCTCTCCTGAGCCTGTTCCGTTCTCCTCTAAATCTTCCAACCTTTGCTCCCAGACCTCCAGTGCTTCCATGGGCCCAATAGCACCTATCCGAAGTCAAGCAGGTTAGCAGCTGGCCCTCTGCTTGATACCCTGCCGACTTGTAACTATTCTGATTTTCGGCCTGCCAGCATAGCCCAACAGTCAGCGAGCCTCGGGCCTTCCCACCTCCCATCTATGCTCTCCATTGCAGTCTGATTAACTTTTGCTGGCACTGTCTTGTTGTTAAGCACTAACAAATAAAACCATTGGATGTTCACCACCCACCCTGCAGGACCAAAATATGCAGAAGTAGAACCAGCAGGATAATAAAGGGTCCAACATGTCTTCCAAACCATATGAAAATATAGTTGTTTATTCCTACCCTCTAATGTTTTGCTCGTATGGCCCCTTCCATATATTCTGGTGTAGTCCGGCAGCACTACAACCCCCTTAAGCTGCTAAATCCTCCACTTTATTCCCCAGCTGGTCTCTAACTGTCTATTTGCTGCAGAGCTACACCAAACTCTTTGGTACAGTGGGTTTTAGAGTCCTGAAATGGACTCTGATGAGAGGTGAGCGTCTGGCATCATAAGGCATTTTGGTGGTGGAAGAGCGCGGTCCCCCCCCTAAGCACTTTGAGTGTCTATGATTAAGCGCTATATAAATGTATGGAATTATTATTATTATTATTATTATTATTATTATTATTATTATTATTATTATTATTATTATTATTATTATTAAAGCTGTGGGAGTGAACAAAAGCAGTAAAGGTTTGGGCCTTAAAACCAAAATACCAGTGAGTTAAAAACACCCTGTAGAGCTGAGAGGAGCTGCACAGTCAGGAGATAATTCTCTGTGGATTTGTGACTGGCAGCAACCCCTCTCACATTACACATGCTAATTGAATCCCTTTTTACTTTAAAACATCTAAAAAATTCCAATTGATTAAATTAGTGCATTGTCAGACACAATATCAACTGAAAAACAGTCCTGTTCAGTAATGATTACATCACATGTTGATGGGTTCATGCTGATGCTTGTTTGTCTTCACACCTCTGATTGCAGGGACACCTCATTGGTCGAGATGTCATCACCTGACTAACCCATGCAGGTGGGAACAAACTTCCTGTCCAGAGGGGTTCAGCACACCGCCTTTAGGAGCCACTAATGGGCTGCAAAACATTGTTCATAGAGAGGACAGATTAAATCTCACGGGACCTGTTGGGAACTGTTTGAGTGTCTGATGAATTCCACTATATACAACAAAATAAATGGTCATTTAGCCCATCAAACACTTTGGGAGATGAGTTTGGCACTTCAGTTTTAGCTCTGCTCATTAAGACACCATACTGTAGCATACACACAAACTTTGTTTCATTTAACTTGCTGAAGAGTTTGTTTTAATGCAGTTTTTATTTTTAATACCGTATGATTGTAAACAGTTAACTTTTTTGGCCAGCAGCCACAACAGCCAATATTTTCCCTGATGAAGGTGAAATACAGGAAATGCACGAGCACTATTCTGCCCACCAACGTGGCAGGTAGACTCACAGTTTTACCCGCCAAAGGCAAAATTCACCTGTATTATTATCATGGTTGGGTGTTGATTTCAGGCCCTTGTTATAATTATGAAGGGTGTCACTGTGGTTTTTCACTTGTACCTTATAGTTAGGATACACTTTTAGGAAGTGTTAGCACTTATTATGTTGATCTGTGATTTGGACATATATAAACATTAGAGGAAAAAGTCAAAGCAATATCTGTTATGACTTGTTATCCAGCAGGCGGTTGTGTTTTCAAGTTCGTCGACCCAGAAGACTGGGATTAGTGTCCCGTTTGAAAATAAACTGTGATTTTGTTTGTTTTTTTTGTTTACAAGCTACGTCCCCTTCTGCGTCACATGTTAACAGAATGTACAAATGTACTGATATTACACAAACAAGATCTTTTTCTGACGGGGAAGCAGCTGGAGAGTTACCGTACCTTCTAGAACAGTGGTTCCCAACCTTTTTCCCTTGGCGCTCCCCTACTTATGTCTAAGAAAAGCTGAGCCCCCCCGAAACCGAAGTTGAGGCAACTCTCGAGATAGAGCCTTACTTTCTTTTTTGATACAGAGGAGTTATCGGCACGGTTAAGTTTCTCCTCCATGTTTCATTTATAAAATAGTGATGCCGTGGCGGCAGGAAAAAGGAGGATACAACAAAATATATAGTTTTCATAAAGACTTTTGTATACATTATATATTCTAGTGTATTATCATAATTTGTTTAACATGTGCAAATATATATATATTTTTTCCTCAACCTCAAACCAGATAAAGACTTGCGCCCCCCCTGTGATCTTTGCCGCCCCCCCTGGGGGTGCCCGGACCCCAGGTTGGGAACCACTGTTCTAGAACACGTGTGTCAAACTCAAGGCCTGAGTGTCAAATCCGGTTTATGCGCCTTTTTTCAATGCTTTAGGCACTTTGTTTGATAATGCGACACAAATAATCTGCTGGGATGTAAGAGCATAGATAGGTGACGTTAGTGATGAGGACAGATAAGGTTATGTAGCCTAGGCTAACTGATCGACTGTACTACTCAAATAGGAAGTTATCTAAGAATTAAAATGTCGGGGTTCAATATCATCACCTGACGTAACACCCTGCGAAGTAAAGCAGCTTCTTCATCAACGGGATCGTAGACAAAAGGAAAAAGTATGATTTGACATTTAAGCTGACAGTTGTCAAATTTGCCGAACAAAACTCGGGAGAAGTAGCGGCAAGACATTT
This sequence comes from Perca schrenkii, assembly GCA_025617405.1. NCBI lineage: Eukaryota > Metazoa > Chordata > Actinopteri > Perciformes > Percidae > Perca > Perca schrenkii. The sequence goes on along the minus strand of CM046797.1, from coordinate 35,712,720 downwards.
CTCAATTGATCCTAAGAGAGTGCGAGAATGGCGTAAACATAAAGCAGAACAGCAACGTCTGTCCCAGGAAGACGACAAAAGGGCCAGACTGCAAGGTGGAGGGAGGAAGGTCAGTGAAGAGCTGGAGGTGAGCGTGTGTGAGTGGATCCACAGCATGCGGGCAAAGCATCTCAGAGTCTCACGTAAAAAAATCAGAAATACGAATAATACGAATTAAAAAACATTAATATAATGTGGTAACCTCCTATTGTCAATTAAAGGCCTGTCTCTTATAGACGCCTGTCTCAAATACAAGCCAGTGCATTTCGGCGATTTGGGTAGATAGAAGCCCGGGCTATTATTTGAAGTTTTACGGTATGCCAAAAAGCCAAAAATGCCGTCCGTAAATTCAGATCTATAAAACTGTTCATACGCACATCTACGAGCAATGTTCCCTTTATTATTCACAGATTACCCACAAGCGTGTGTACGTGGATCAGCCTCTTATCCCACCCTGTACACTCCCATTTTTAACCATAAATAGTCAATGCAAAGCACCTTGTGAATGCTGATCAGTGTGTTAATGACCCTGGCAGTTGTTCTTTCGTTATGCCAAATCATGCCGAATCATGATGACTGGCGGAGAAAAAGCAAAAAACTTCTCAGACGTCCAACACGGAAAGCATTACGGCATTCGGGGACAGCTTCGATATACCAGACCTAGATTTAACAGAACTATATATTATATCCAAACAAGCCTTAGTGATAAAGTTGAAGATTATATATAATATTTGTTTAAAAAAAAACCAAAAAAAAAACCACTTAGCTGTTTGCCATTTCCCTCTGGAAACAGCTGGTTTCCCCCAGAGTGACGAGGATTTGGACCGGGATGGCACGGTTCTGGCGTGTTGCCCTCTCTACTGGACCCAATTCAGTACATAGATCCACGAGCTCAGCTTTAAGGGATTTAAATCGGTATATTAGCCAGTCATCGTCATGGTCCCTGAAGTCTCTTTTTCTCCTGATTCTTCCATTGGCGTAGTCCTCCTGCAGGGCCAGCAGTGCCATCATGCAGCATTACACACAGGGTCACCGCAGTATTTATATGTTTACAACAATTTGTGATTGTTAACACCTTGCCATCACAGCATCACCTAGTGGTATCCCCCCCCACCCCGAGATACAATCTGAAGACGAAATAAAGTGTAATCGGCAAACACACTTTTCTTCGTGCAGGTTTTGTCACAAACGGTATTAAAGTTCAGACCGATAACGAGGACATTAAGGGTAAAGATTGTGCGAGAGTTTAATGGCTGTATTTTCTGACTTTGACATTTGATGATATATGCACAGTTTTAAAGACACACTGTAATAAATTTCATGTTAGTTTAACCTGGAAATGCAAGTTCCCTTGCTGCCTTGAAAATCGAAGTTCACTCAACTTGAAGACTGCCTTTGTTTCAACTTAGAAATTGAAGTTAATGAGGTTGATGTAACTACAGTGTTCTAGTTTTCTTAAAGTTGTTCTTTTAGTTGATTTAACTTTGTATTACTTGCTTTAACTTCATACTTTAAGTTAAAACAAATCATTTATTTTCTTTAATAATGCCAGAAACCTTCCTTGCCTAGTATAACAGACATACCTTTCTGCTTTATTTCAATTCACACTTTCAAGTTCAAACAACATAACCACATTTACAGCGGAGATAGCGTGGGTGCTTGGATGGGGTCACCCCAGGGCCCCGTGCACAATAGCGGCCTCTCTGCTGATCTTGTGTCACTTGACATAAAATGGCCACTAGTGGAGTGGCGCGCTGCAGATTAATGGCTGAAGGAAGCCTATTACTGCTCAATGTTTAACACAGTAAAATTCCACCTCTTCTTATCAAACGTAACAGTCACTTAACTCATGGTTACAAATGTAAACCAGCACAACAATGACAGTTACCGGGCAACAAAACCCCTACATTCTAAACACACGTTTAATAAAAAAGAATTCATAAAGTTACATTTGTATTTCGAACAAACTGCAAACTTTTCAGCAAACTCTATTTACCGCCTTGCATCATGGGGAATTGGCCAGCCAATGAACCAGTTGCAGTCTTGACTGCAATTGGTTGATAACTTAACTTACATACCTAAGTTCAATCAACACATACATTTTTTTAAATAGTCAACCCAACGAATAAATGCAAGTTTAACTTTCAAAAACTCACAAAGTTGAGTTCAAAATCGACAACTTGTATAAGCTTGTTCAGTTAAAAAAAAGAAATAAGTGGACATAACTAAATGGGTCTGTAATATTTTACAGTGCAGATATTTAGTTATTTACACTGTGTTCTGCAGTTATCTAATGGTAGGGTATTTGATGATATCCTGTGTTCCATGCAGTTGGGCCATCTCCTCCTCCTGTGCTCCGTAGCGGACTCTGTGACGATGAGACAGCAGATTAGCGCCGTCAAGTTTGTTTTTATAAATCACAACCTTTGCGCGGGAAGTGGCGTACGCACATTTTCAGCCCTGTTTTGTGCGTTTATAAATGAGACCCCAGAACCATTGTACCCCAAAATGACCTACAACAGGACCCAAAGCACTTAATATGAAACCCAATGTCAGCAACTCAATATGATATAGTGTCAGGCTTTTGTTGGATTTAGTGTCGGCAAAAAAAGCCTTTTTATTGAGTTTCCCTGTTAGTTAAATGCTCGGAGTGAATTTAAACTAAACTTTTATTGTGAATGGTAGACACGAAAAAAATTAAGCCAGCTTTATGGAAGTTTTTTTTTCCCTTCAACCTTCATTTTGCGGTCCTTTTAATTCACAGATTATTAATATCTAATATCCAACTCTCTCCAAACTGCTCCAAGTTAACCCTAAATAACTAACTAACCGGAAACGCAAGTTCATAGGGTACCCAGGAAGCAAGTGTGAAGTAAATCAGATGAACGGTTCTCGATATTTAAAACACACACACACACAGAGAGGGTCCCTCCATTTATAGTCATTTTGTCACATTCAACGTCACCTGTTTAACCAGAGGAAAAGTAACATTATTTTAACCCAAACCACCATCTTTTTCTAAAGTTAGGTTTTTGTGCCTAAACCTAACCTAACCAAACTACAACTGTTTCACAATGTTAACGACGTGTTAAAAACGGCAGCCTATATGTTCAATGAATTGTTAACCAACAAAAAGCTGCTGCTCTCTTCCAGCTTGTTTAAACTTGAGGTAAATTGGCAGAGTGGGGGGGGGGGGACACCTGTCTCACAACTGACAGAGAAAACAGGCCTTCACCTAAACCACTAACTCATCCATCACACACCTTGCAGTGCCGTAGCCAGAGGCTGGACTAGAGTCTGGACTCCAGATGTTTTTCTATTGCCTCAGATTTCTCTTGGACTCGTTGGTAATTGCACTCAGACTTGTCTCAGACTTGGCCATTGGACTTGCCAAATATTCTAGTTGGTCTCCACCAAGTCCTGCATTACATACTTTTTTTCTAAAGTAAACAATTGAATCATGCTTGTTCAGAAATGTATTTTTTCAATTCAAAATCCATGTAGAACGGACATTGACATTGGTTGCCTGGTATACGCCTGTCTGCATCATATGAGGAGGCATCGTTCATTTTCATTTAGGCCACAGACACACATGTTGTTGAACACTTTGTAGTATGGATTCTTCAGGACAAGTAATAAGTTCAGTGGTGTAACGAGCCAACACCGGGACCTTATTTAGGATTATCAAGGTGGGCCCCCCTGCTACAGCACGTGATGATGCAATGTCCACGAGTAAGCTACCATGAATAGGACAGGATAGGATCATAGAGACACAGCATATAAGAGATGAGATGACTGACAAAATCAGGAGTAGCTTACGCACACCACAACAACAATAAAACACTGCTGGTGATGGGGCACCATAACACATGAAAAAACACATTGTGTCTTGAGGAAACGAAAAGTGAATGCGCTATTGACCAACAAAAACCTGGTCTAAAGTTAGTGCATTAGTAAAATGCCCCTAGGCTCGTGCACAGCATCTGCACACTATGCTTGTTACACACACAGGGAAGCGCAGCAGCACACAAACATTACAATCAAAGCTGCAAGCAGCGTAAGACGGGCCCTCGTGCCTCTGAGCGCGTCAGGGTTACTGGCGGACACCGCTCTGTGCGACCGTGCATTTGTGTGGCACTCAGACACTGCAAATGGTCAACAATGAAAAGGGAACTCCCTGCTGAGTTCAATGATACCTCACACAAGACTCTGTCATACAAATAATTAGCTGTGTAAGGGGGCGTGGCCAAAGTATAGGGGGTGGGGCAAACCTTTACCAATAAAAAAGGAAGTTGAATTCATTGATACCTCACATAAGACTCCACCTTAAATGTGTCACCAGTTATGAAAGGGGGCATGGCTTAAGCATAGGGGGGCAGGCCAAACCATCACCAATGAATAAGGAAGTCTCTGAGTTCAATGATACCTCACAGAAGGGTCTACATGAAACGGGTCATAAGTTAGAAAAACAGGGGCGTGTCTACAGCATAGGGGGCGGGTCAAACCATTACCAATCAAAAAGGAACTCTCTGCTGATTTCAATGATACCTCACACAAGACTCTACCTTAAACAGTTCAAATGTTATGAATGTGGCCTGATTAAGTGGGCGTGGTTAAAGTATAGTGGGCGGCTCCATATCACATGTAGACCACACATTATACGCAGGTATTTTTAGGGCGTGTCCAAATCCACTTTTTGTTCGTTTGAAAAAAGGGTCCCTGTGCCGTGCGCATGGTTCAAAAGGGTTGTACTTAGTGTCTTCATTAATTAGGGCCCGAGCGCAGACAGCGGCGAAGGCCCTATTGAAACTGAAGGAATTATTATTATATATGAATCGCCTTTTTTGGGGACCTTATCATACTCAAAAACTCATCAAACTTGCACACGCATCAGTCCTGGTGACAAATTTGATAATTTAAAAGGTCCCATGGCATGAAAATTTCACTTTATGAGGTTTTTTAACATTAATAGGAGTTCCCCCAGCCTGCCTATGGTCCCCCAGTGGCTAGAAATGGTGATAGGTGTAAACCGAGCCCTGGGTATCCTGCTCTGCCTTTGAGAAAATGAAAGTTAAGATGAGCCGATCTGGAATCTTGCTCCTTATGATGTCATAAGGGGCAAGGTTACCTCATGCATTTTCATGAATAACTGTGGCAGTTTAAGTGTGCAGATAATGTAGCTCTACACTGAACAATCATTGTTGCATGGCCCAGGCTGCTATACTAAGGCTGTTTTTACAGGCATCTGTCATCCAAGTGGACCTAAAAGTGGACCGCCGAAAAAATGGACTCAGGCTTTAACACCTGCCTCATTTAGTTTGGTTGAATCCCACTAGGGTTGGTTTTCCCCTTTGGTGCGGCCCATTTTGGGCAGGTTTGAATGCAGCATTCCCACTCAGATGCCCAGCAGTATGAAGACTAATAAAACACCTTATTTTATATAGTCATTATTGTCTCTTGTCATTTCACATCAGTGTGAAAAATCGATAAAAAGACAATATTACATTGTGAATATGTCTGTTTATTATCATATGTCACTTCACAACACATCACTATGCTATGTAAATTTAAATAAATGACAATAATTCTGATCATTTTCTAATAAAACTTTTCAAAAATTTCAACCCATTACACTTTATATATACACATAATTTGTGTAACTTTAACTTTTTCTCTGTCCTATGATTACATGTTTCTCTGGAAATGTGACTGCAATGATCTGATGAAATGTAGATAATCCTGTCTTTTCAAATAATCTATTTTTGTACTTCTCGCAACAGGACTTCATAGTTCTTTAAATAATTCTGTCATAAGGACAATAAATGTTATATAGGGATCACACTAAACTGAAATGATTAAAACAACTTTGTAAAGGGACCAAGATAATTTTGTACTGACATTTTTATGTGAAACACAAATAATTCTGTTCATAAGTGATGTTTTTCTATACCTGATGAGAAAGTGTGGTTGGTCAGGAGCATCTATTTTATTTCTGTTTGTAACTAAATGGACACTAGTTACTTGGATGATGCTTTCACCAATATAGTGACAAGAACACAAAGCTTTAGTAGCTCTTCTGTTGTGTTGGGATGACATTTGTCCTATCACAAAGAAAGAAAAAAAAAGTTTCCCTGGGAAAAAATACTCTTTATAAGTGTCATACATATGTGAATATTAGATTAATTAAAAAACTGTATATGGTGTTTATGACTCTTTCTTTAAATGCAGCAGCATCAGAGAGACAAAATACACAACAAGATAAAGCTGAAGAACAGGGGCCTGTTTCACAAAAGCAGAATATATAAATCCAGGATAACTGATAAAGCGAGGCTTGACCTAGTCTAATCTGTGCAGCCTGGCTTGGTGCGTTTCACGAAGGCCAAGCCAGGCTGAGGAGGAGCGACTAGGTCGAGCCAGGCTGAACTAATTCAGATAGATGCGCGTCCACGGCTTTCCTCAAAAGACCGCAGATTTACTGATGCCAAAATGGAGAATACGCATTGTACATAGGCTACTTTATACAGAATGAGCAGCATTGTGGAAGTATGATGACGTGAAACACATTATTTGAATAAAAAGAAAATAACACGGCCGCTGTACTGAAACAGCAAGAGAAAGTGTAGCAGACGATCACGGACCGACTGAATGTGTAAACAGACTAAATATATACATTAACTGACCACTGCTCTGAATGGAAACCGTCATAATCCTACCATTCAATGATTAGGCTACTAATCATTTGCACAAATTAACAATTGTACTCTTTGCCTTAAAAGTAAGCAGAAGATAATGATATTCACCATGAAGATCCATTTTCTATAACGCTAGAATATGAAGCGTAAATATCTCTTTCACTCTGTTCCTCCCTCTCTCTCATTGGCTAAAATATTAATTTCCTAAGTCATATTAACTTCCACTACTCGCTTTTAATGCAAAGTGTACAGGTGTTCGTTTTTGCAAATGACAAGTGACACATTGAATGGTTTCATTTAAGAGCAGTAGTTCATAAATGTATATTTTTAGACTATCATTTAGTCTGTCCACTATTATCTGTCACGCTTTTCTCGCGTTTTTTTATTTTTTATAGAGGACAAGTTTCCTTCTCTACATGTTATATGCCTTGCTCCCTGGTATATATGGACATACAAAATAAAGACACTAAAGAAATTGGACTGTAAAATCTAGAAACTATAAAGATAATAAAGTGATAAATTCCATGCACACTATAAACCTGAAAAGCCTACATCACTAGATAGTTACTGGTCCAGTGAACTAAGTCTATAATTTGGGAGGATTGTACAGTTAGGATATGTTCTTAAAATTGTACAATCCTCCCAAATTATAGTCCCAGTTTACTGGACAACCCAAATTGTGTGCTAAGAATGCCAAATACAATGCACATGGAAGCAGAACAAACATGATCCTTATTGTTAAAGAATAAAAAAAGAAATTATAAACTAAAATAATTTAAGGTGCATTGAGGAACTATAGAAATGTACAGCATAGTATGTATTGCCCTTAGTAACAGACTTCATTTAAAACTCATTTGAAATTTTATCAGCCTTTTCTAATTATCTCAACAACTGCCATAATATATTCATCAAACTTCTTACAACAATATGAACAGCAGTTTTCATACAGCAATATAACAGTAACAATGACAAATTTATAATTATAAAAAAAAATAATGGTCACAACTTTAAATAATAACAGTACTTAAATGAACAGCAATATGCACCTGTTGTATTTTAATCCAGGCTGATAACAAAAGGGTAAAACCACTGCTGAGTGAACAGAAAAGGTTCCAGGATTAAATAAATCCTGGCTGTTAGCCTGGTCAGGACCAGGCTAGCTGCACAGAATAAATCTCCATGGTGATTTATGCGCCTCCGCTTTCGGGAAACCGAATCAAGGCTTAATTCATCCAGGATAAACGGGAAATCCCGGCTTAATCCCTTATCTTGGTTTTGTGAAACAGGCCCCAGGTCTTTCAATTGTTGATCATACACAATTTAGACTTTTAGAAAGGAAAGTATATATTCACTTTCTGTATTTGATAACTCACTCACTGAACAGCAGGACCATATTCATTCATTTATCCTTAGACTGAGTCTGATCTCAGTCCCTCCACACTCTCTCTACAGCATGTTGGTCTCACAGGAGCCAGGCTGCAGGATCTGAAGAGTAACTATGAGTTTAACTGCTTTTCTAAACCAGGGGTAAAACAAGGCATAGATCACAGGGTTTAGACAAGAGTTAGAATAGAACACAAAGAGAACATAGGATGCAGATGGAGCATTGACCAAGCTGTCATCTGCAAGAGAGACAGAGTAATATGGGCAGAAACACATTAGAAACACAAGTACAAGAACACCAAGAGTCCTGGCTGCTTTCAGCTCTGATTTCTTTGCCTTTGGAGTCACTGAAAGCCGGAGTGTGACAGCTGTAATGTGAGAGCGCATGGCACGAGCCTGAGACACAGCCACGGCAAATATTCTCACATACAGAGCTATGATGAGAATAACTGGAACAATAAAGGAAAAAACAAGATCTACAGCTTCTAAGACATAGTCAACGACCAAGGCACATTCTCCGTAGCAGGATTTATAACTCCCTGGTTGAGTCAGGACATCCCTCACAAAGAGAAAGCTGTAGGAAACAGAACAGAGCCAACACAGATAAACACACAGTTTAACTCTGTTCACAGTGATTCTGGTGGTGTAATGCAGAGGATCACAAATAGCCACATAACGGTCAACTGATATGAGTACCATGTCAACTATTGAGGCTGAGGGAATGATGCCTGAAAAAATAATATACGTAGCACACACAAAGTCACCAAGAAACCAGCAGGATGTTTGTCGGAGAACTTCTCTGGGCATCAGCAGGAGGCCCACTAGAAAGTCTGAGACAGCCAGAGAGAGGAGGAGGATGTTGGTGGGTGTGTGGAGCTGCCTGGAGGGAAAGACAAAAGCACCATTACACCAACAAGAGTGACAGAACAACCCAAACACGTTATCAAAATAAAAAAATGCATATGAGCTTCAATATTTTCCGCTCCACCGCATCAGTAGTTACCATATGTTTAAGTGTAGACAGTTAAAATGACTTGGTTGAGGTCACGGTGGACAGAAAGCAATGCTTAGTATTGGTAAGAGAGAGGACATGAACAACAGTCTCTGGTATCAAAGTCAGACATTTGGAGCATCATTATTCAATTCTAGTTCAAAGACAATTCTATTAAATATACAGCAGCTGTTCACATTTTTAAGTTACATATTCTGTAGAGAGAAGCTGAGAAGTTAATATCTGCCTGAAGTGGGAGATAGAGATGATGATGAGCAGGTTGAGAGTCACAGTGATCAGAGAGATGGAGTACAGCATGATGGTAACTGTTTGGGGCCAAGGAGACAAGGGCTTCCTGCAGGAGGTGTTTGGGAACTGTGGAAAGCAGAGATCGGCTCTGTCCTCAACCTCCATCTGCAGAGATCTGCAGATAGCTGCAGCTCTGGCAGCTTTCTCAACTAACCGGAGTCATGTAACTGATTTATCTCTCTCACATTCTCTTCATCCCCTCCTTCCTCTCAGTCCCTGTGTGACTCTGATGCCCCTCCTTCCTCACTCTGCACATCCCACCATCATCTTCATCACTTTCTCTGTAACCCTGCCTTTCTCACTGTCTCTCTATCCAATCTCTCCTTTTTAACTCTCTACCCTTGTTTCCTTTCCTTTGTCCTATTATTGTCCTAGAGATTACGTTTCAACTCACTAAAACAGTAGTCTCACATTGCCAGCTCTATCTCCGCAGCCCTGTGGGTTAAGGTCTGCCTACAACACAGATGCATTCTGGGATAGGAGAAAAAAACGCTTTGGAATTGACGGTGGCTCTGCAAAATACTATCAGGAAGGAACTTGTTTTGGTGAAACATTACCGTTCCATTTACCGAAAACACCACATACAATATTAAAAGAAGTTAAGTGTTCACACAATACGGTAACATGAGCTATTTAAATTATCTATCCCACCAGCTATCCCACCAATCGGCCCAGAGGTCCATGTTTACCCACCAGCAAAAGTCTGCTTGATGACTTGTGTCAACTGGTTAAAAATCACCAAAGTTCCCTCTCTACCGTTTATCTTAGTGCAGCCCAATGGAAACCATACACTATGGTGTTAAAGCTGGGGCATTCTCCCCAGTCTACGCCTTCTTCTGCAAATATAGTCACTTCTGGCTACAGAATATCAAGATGTTTTTTGACAAAATGCAAATTCCATGCTTAATTACGGCAGTCCACAAACCAACAGGTGATGTCACTGATGCTACGTCCATTATATTTTCATTCTATGGTTGGTGTCCGAGCCTCCGAGGCCCAGCCAATCAGCGTCCTGTGTGGAGCTACTGGCAGCTATGGGTACGGTTCAGGTATGTGTGCTGGGCGTTTCAAACAAGAATGGAGGCTCCTAAAGAGGTTAGCTTAGATGCTGCACTAGCATCAGTCAGTGTTGTGACCGTGTCATCCTTGCTCAAGTCCTAAATAAGTCTTAAAGGAATACGCCACTGTTTTTTAAATTGGGTTTATTCACTGTCTCCTCTATATTTATATAGGTGGACAAATGCATCATTGTCCTAGTCCGGCAGCACCGTTGCTAGCTTAGCTTAGCATAGTGAATGGAATCCTTTTGTTGCCGCAGCTCCTCTTCTGAAAACTCTGGTTCGTAGAGGTATGGTTCTGGATCTTGACTGTCTCAGATGTCATCCTCTTCGTCTCTCACAAAATCCGCCATGTTGATCGCCATTCTCTATGTCTACTGTAGGAAAAATAGCCAGCTAATATTCACGCCGGTATGTTGACGGAAGTTGGGGGTTTTCAGGTGCTGCAGGATATCGCTGCGCCCCAAGTAGTGGTGCTTCGCCTGTGCTTCGCCCCAATATAGTCCAATGCATGCACGGAGACAAAAATGCATTTGCCCACCTACATACATCTAGGGAAGACAGTAAATAACACCAATTTCAAAAAGTGTGGCGTATTCCTTTAAGTAATTCGGTCCAAGTCTCAAGCAAGTCTCAAGTTTTTGTTTTGTTTTGGTGGGAAGGGGGAGGGGGGCGGGGGGAGTCAGGTCAAGTCACAGGTTATGTCACATTAAATCAAGTCCTTAGTTAAGGCAAGTCAAATCCTAAATCAAGTCACTTTTTTACGTTAACATGTGAAGCAGCCAATTCAGTTCTGATATTTGCATATTGGGCTAACATTAGCATATGTTAAACAGTGAACAGATTATATCGGGCTAATCAGACCTCATGACAGGCACTTACCGATCAGAATTAAAAATTAAATAACAAAAATGTTTGAGGTTATAGTCTGGCCGTCCAAGATTTTTGATAAGCAGGTCTTGCTTTCAGAAGTTAGCTTTTTTACTTCTTGCGTGAAACTTTTAAATCCAAAGTGATTACTCGTGGTCCTGAGGCAACCATTGTTGTGGTCTGACTAATGAGGCTTTATTAGGGGTCTTTGATGTATCTTGTTTCCAGGTATGGATTGGACATCACTAGTACCGGTAGGAAACTGGAGGAAACAGCCGCTCTGCTCGGTCTCAAAATGAACTCATCAAAAACTAAAGTATTGCGTATCAACAGCAAGAACAATACACCCATAACCATGGATCAAAATGAACTAGAGGATGTAAACAGCTTCACATACCTTGGTAGCATCATTTCAAGGGAAGGTGGCACGGAAGACGATGTCCAAGCCAGAATCGGAAAAGCAAGGACAACATTCAACATGCTAAACAATATCTGGAAGGCAAAAAACTTGTCACTCAAGACCAAACTGCAAATCTTCAACTCAAACGTAAAGACCACTCTACTCTATGGCTCAGAAACCTGGAGAATTACCACCACCATACTCAATAAGCTGCAGACCTTCACCAACCGGTGCCTCAGACGCCTCCTAGGAATATACTGGCCTAACACCATCTCTAACGCCAATCTGTGGGAACTCACCAAACAAGACCAAATAGAAATGCAAATCCGGAGGAGGAAATGGAAGTGGATAGGGCACACACTCAGGAGAAAGAAATCAATCACTAAACAGGCGCTGACGTGGAACCCACAGGGCAGGAGGAAGAGAGGCAGACCAAGAACCACCTGGAGAAGAACCACAGAACAGGAGATGAAGAAAGAAGGGCTGACGTGGCAACATCTGGAGCGGAGGGCCCAAGTCCGGAGAGGATGGAAGAGCTTCGTCGATGGCCTATGTTCCTATGGGAATCTAAAGGCCTAAAGTAAGTAAAGTAAGTACCGGTAGAGTTCCCAGTGGGCCGGTCTATTTGTGTGGGCTGCATGTGATGCATGCCGGTCAAAACCTTTTTTAGAGACAAGAGAGACCATATGATTGGCCCACTTGTTTGTCTTTCATGTGAGCACTGGCCAGTCCAATCCTTGGTCTTTTGGCTGACCGGCCCACAGAGAGAAGAGAAATCACATGACTGGCCTTCTGGTTTGTCTGTCATCTGAATAATGGCAAATCACATCCTTCTATGGCCCACTTCCATCCTTCCATAGAGACACAAGCACACAAGCACACAAGCCACCTCTATCAAGCCTGTATCTCTCCAATGCCAAATCCCTGGTGCATAAAACAGAAAACTTGGAATTACAACTCGCTGGAAATCGCTATGTTCGTAACTGCTGTGTTTTGATTATGACTGAAACCTGGCTTCGCCCGGGGATACCTGATGCTAGCATGCAGCTAGCAGGCCGCACTCTGCTCCCCTGGGACAGGACTGAGGACTCCGGTAAGAGAAGAGGAGGGGGCCTCTGTATGTACATGCATGAGAACTGGTTTAATAATGGGACAATTATAGATAAACACTGTTCCCCTGACCTCGAATACATGTCGGTTCTTCCCACTTCCCCTCCGTCCCCTCCATTGCAGTCTCACTGAACCAAAAGATGCAGAACCAAAACAAGTAGGCTCCCCGGCGGCTTGTTGGCAAAATGAGTATGTGTGACGTAGTGGGGCAGATGTGTTCTGGGTAGTGTAAACAAAGTTAGCGTGGGAATCAGTCTTAGCCTACGGCACGAATGTGATGGTACAACCCGGTCTCACGCCAGGTCGTGTAATAGTTACGTTATTGTAATCTATTAAGTCGTGGACAGGTTACGATTTTGACGTTTTTTTCGTGTCTATGCAACGACTTTTGAACGTGTACAGGTCACGCTTTTCGAACCTGCTCTGGGGGACGCGACTACGGGAAAATGAGGCGCCACACGCCGGCCAAAACAACGGCACGGGCCGCCACTCGCAAGACACGGGAAATGAAACGCCACAATAACGAGACGGTTGGGGTTAGGAAAAAAAAAGAACGGGGTAAGGAACCGTCACACGCGGGATACGCCGACAAAGGAACTGCAACACGCGGGACAAAGGTACTGCCACACGCGGGTGCGATCCCCGGTCTCCGGCGTGAAAGTCCTGTGTTTTATGACCCATCCACCACCCCGACCAACCTCCCTACGCGGACTTTCGCCTTATCAACTACTCGCTACTCGCTTTCGTTCTGGAATCACGAAATATGCTTCCCATTAAAATGCATTGCTTTCAATTTCGTAATCGCCACACGAAAAAAACGGCATTTACGTAACCTGTCCACGACTTAATAGATTACAATAACGTGACTATATAACGACCTGGCATGAGACTGGGCTGGATGGTAACGCAGTCCAGGTTCCAGCCGAACGCTAGCAAGCAAAGTGCCTTTTTGTGCCCATGAATGTGTACCACTGTGAGGAATAAAGCCAGAGTTCATTGCTGAAATTAATCGAAGCCTCACTGTTTTGTGCTTCGGCTCTGTTAACCCGGACCACTAGACGCAAGTTAAAGTGATGGTTCGGAGTAATTTCACCCTAGGGTCCTTTGCACCATGACCTCGAGCCAAACACCCGCCCAGAAGCTTTTTTAACCTGGGTCTAACATTGGGAGAGTTAGCGTAGCAGCGTTATCAGCTGAATAGCTTAGCGCAGGGGCTAATGGACCCACGTTTGTATCTGGTAAATGACCCCACTAATAATGCCCGAAATGATACCAAACGTCTACTGTAGTACATATAGGTTATGTACTCATAAAACGATGGATTGGAAGTTTGTAAGTACACCAGAAGTTTATGAACACTTGCCTGCTGGCTTCTGCTCTCTGCTGTTGTTGCTGCTGCCGGCAGTAAGACGAGTGCTTAGGGCCGTCTACAAATTACAACACCGAAAAGAGATGCAACAAAAATATTTTTTAATTTAACTTTTTTTTTTAACTAAGTACTGTAGTATAACTAGCAGGAGACAAGTAATAACTTTAGGTAAGTTTGGAGACATTACCTTATTTAATCATTAAATTAATAAATATTTTTGTTGTATTTCTTTTCGGTGTAGTAATTTGTAGATTGTCCCTAAGCACTCGTCTAACTGCAGGTAGCAGCAGCAGAAGCAACAGAGAGCAGAAGAGAGCAGGCAAGTGTTCATAAATTTCTGGTGTACTTACAAACTTTCCAATCCATCGTTTTATGAGTACATAACCTATATGTACTAGAGTAGACGTTTGGTATCATTTCGGGCATTATTAGTGGGGTCATTTACCAGATACAAACGTGGGTCCATTAGCCCCTGCGCTAAGCTATTCAGCTGATAACGCTACTCTACGCTAACTCTCCCAATGTTAGACCCAGCTGAAAAAAGCTTCTGGGGGGGTGTTTGGCTCGAGGTCATGGTGCAAAGGACCCTAGCGTAAATTACTCCGAACCATCACTTTAACTGCTACAAGCCAAGTTATCAGTTTGAAACCAGCTCGCTCCCAACTAGGGTTCGAAGCTGGGAAGCTGAAAAAGTAACACATAAGAGCATTAGATGAATTAATAACATATAATATATAAGTCCCACTACTTTTGTTTTCAAACAGGATACAGTAGGGCCTACCCAGTCTCCACCCCCCCCAACCTTCTTTCTTACATGGAATTTGGTATTTAATGCTTTGCTCATATGGCCCCTTCCATATATTCTGGTGTACTCCGGCAGCACTACACCCCTCCTTACCTGCTAAATCCTCCACTTTCTTCACTAGCTGGTCTCTGTCTATTTGCTGCAGAGCTACACCAAACTCTTTGGTACAGTGGGTTTTAGAGTCCTGAAATGGCCTCTATGATTAAGCACTATATAAATGTATGGAATTATTATTATTATTATTAAAGCTGTGGGAGTGAACAAAAGCAGTAAAGGTTTGGGCCTTAAAACCAAAATACCAGTGAGTTAAAAACACCCTGTAGAGCTGAGAGGAG
>CM046797.1:35624078-35693025 GCA_025617405.1 Perca schrenkii | reverse complement strand
TTCACACAGAGAATGAAAACACCAACACACAGTGACTCTTAAAAAAAAATAGTATTATTGAAAATTATCAACAATGACACTCCCATTTCCCACCCCAAAATACATTTCTTAACAAAATATGTTCTGGCCAGAAACAACAATTTTTAAGTATTGCTGCAGCAATAGTCTCTAGAATTTAGTTGTGCACAACCCAGTACCTGTTTGAGCTCAGTCTAAAAAAAATGTGTATCCGACACGATCCTCCAAATCCACGGGAGAGAAAGACCTTACTGGTGAGATAGTAGAAATGAAAATCCAAACTCAGGCCTGAAGTTCAGAGTCCAGCCCGCTGTCCACCACGCTCTCTCCTGCTACGGCTAGCAGAATGGAAGTACACGACTCCTCCGTCGCACCCGCGCTGTCTCTCACCATCCACCACACGGTCCCACACTATGTCAACAGAAGTTTTCAGACACCACCATCAAAAAAAATAAAAAAATAAATCACTTTTCAGGATGCTATTTCCTTCTTTTTCTTTCAGAGCTAATGTTCACGTTTCTCCCTCTGCAACAGGTTAAGGAAAAAACAAAAAAAACAACAACGCCAGTACTGCGCCATCTTAATTACATTTAGATCAGACTACAGCAATATGCACAGGCACATCATGAGCTAAAAATCTAAACTCAGCACGGCAGATATAATTTTACATTGGCCACATAAGTTGTAAATCTTAACTAATAATATGCATAAACATTATAAACAGTTTTAGCAAATACTTTGATATTGAAAACAAGACCCACGCTTCCTTCAAAACTAGCAGTGTCTCTCATTTCAACTGTAGCCTACGGTAACATCGTAGTTTTAAACTTGTACAGGATAACAGTTAGGAATAAACACGATACATGAGCTTACCTATGTCAACAGAAGTTTTCAGACACCACCATCAAAAAAAATAAAAAAATAAATCACTTTTCAGGATGCTATTTCCTTCTTTTTTCTTTCAGAGCTAATGTTCACGTTTCTCCCTCTGCAACAGGTTAAGGAAAGAACGACACCAGCGCTGCGCAGCTGCCATCTAGGGGGCATTACCGCAAAGTGTTTGCCACTGCTTAAAAGTGTTGACAATTAAAATGACTGCGTTAAAACAAAGTGAACCATCACCTTATCGTGGTGGAGAGGTTTGGGTGTCTCTGTGAACCTGAGGGCTGTGTTGTCTGGAGCTTTGTGCTCCTGGTAGGGTCTCCCAAGGCAAAGTGGTCTCAGGTGAGGGGCCAGACAAAGAATGGTTCAAAAACCCCATGATAGAACGAGGAAGGGATGGAGTGACCCTGCCCGGAGGAAGCCCGGGGCCCCCGTCTGGAGCCAGGCCCAGACGGAGGGCTGTTCGGCAGCGCCTGGTGGCCGGGTTTGCCACGGAGCCCGGCCGGGCACAGCCCGAACAAGCTACGTGGCACCTCTGTCTCCATCCCATGGGCCCACCACCTGTGGGAGGAACCGCTGGGGGTCGGGTGCGCTGCCACATGGGTGGCAGTGAAGGTCAGGGGGCCTCGACGGACCAGACCCGGGCAGCAGACGCTAGCTTTGGGGGACGTGGAGCGTCACCTCTCTGTGGGGGAAGGAGCCGGGAACTGGTGCGGGAGGTGGAGCGCTACCGGTTAGATCTGGTGGGGCTTACCTCTACGCATAGTCTCGGTTCTGGAACCGTACTCCTGGATAGGGGGTTGGACTCTTTTCTTCTCCGGAGTTGCTCAGGGTGTGCGGCGCCGGGCGGGTGTGGGGATACTAACAAGCCCCCGGTTAGCGCCGCTACGTTGGAGTTTACCCCGGTGGGACGAGAGGGTCGCCTCCCTACGCCTGCGGGTGGTGGGGGGGAAAACTCTGACTGTTGTTTGTGCATATGCACCAAACAGGAGTTCGGAGTATTCGGCCTTCTTGGAGACCTTGAGTGGAGTCCTGCATGGGGGCGCCAGTGGGGGGACTCCATTGTTCTGCTGGGGGGACTTCAACGCGCACGTGGGCAATGATGGAGACACATGGAGAGGCGTGATTGGGAGGAACGGCCTCCCTGATCTAAACCAGAGTGGTTGTTTGTTGTTGGACTTCTGTGCTAGTCATGGATTGTCTATAACAAACACCATGTTCGAACATAGGGATGCTCATAAGTGTACCTGGTACCAGAGCCCCCTAGGCCGAAGGTCAATGATCGATTTTATAATCGTTTCATCTGATCTGAGGCCGTATGTTTTGGACACTCGGGTGTAGAGAGGAGGCAGAGCTGTCAACCGATCACCATCTGGTGGTGAGTTGGGTCAGGGGGTGGGGGAAGACTCTGGACAGACCTGGTAAGCCCAAACGTGTAGTGCGGGTAAATTGGGAACGTCTGGAGGAGGCCCCTGTCCAACGGACTTTCAACTTGCACCTCCAGCGGAGCTTTTCGTGCATC
Organism: Perca schrenkii; assembly: GCA_025617405.1. Classification (NCBI taxonomy): domain Eukaryota; kingdom Metazoa; phylum Chordata; class Actinopteri; order Perciformes; family Percidae; genus Perca; species Perca schrenkii. The sequence continues at coordinate 35,690,603 of CM046797.1, read as the reverse complement.
CCTGTGGAGGCTGGGGGCATTGAACCCGAGTGGACAATGTTCAAAGTTTCCATTGCTGAAGCTGCGGCGGGGAGCTGTGGTCTTAGGTGCCTCAAGGGGCGGTAACCCACGAACACCGTGGTGGACACCGGTGGTCAGGGAAGCCGTCCGACTGAAGAAGGAGTCTTTCCGGGATATGTTATCCCAGAGGACTCCGGAGGCAGTTGCAGGGTACCGAAAGGCCCGAAGGGCTGCAGCTTCTGCTGTGAAAGAGGCAAAGCAGCGGGTGTGGGAGAAGTTCGGAGAAGACATGGAGAAGGACTTTCGGTCGGCACCAAAGTGCTTCTGGAAAACTGTTCGCCACCTCAGGAGGGGGAAGCGGGGAACCATCCAAGCTGTGTACAGTAAGGATGGGACACTGTTGACCTCAACTGAGGAGGTAATAGGGCGGTGGAAGGAGCACTTTGAGGAACTCCTGAATCCAACTAATACGCCCTCTATGTTAGAGGCAGAGCTGGAGGATGACGGGGGATTGTCGTCGATTTCCCAGGCGGAGGTCACTGATGTAGTCAAACAACTACACAGTGGCAAAGCCCCTGGGATTGATGAGATCCGTCCGGAAATGCTCAAGGCTCTGGGTGTGGAGGGGCTGTCCTGGTTGACACGTCTCTTCAACATCGCGTGGAGGTCTGGGAACAGTGCCAAAGGAGTGGCAGACTGGGGTGGTGGTTCCCCCTTTTTTAAAAGGGGGGACCAGAGGGTGTGTGCCAATTACAGGGGTATCACACTTCTCAGCCTCCCTGGTAAAGTCTACTCCAAGGTGCTGGAAAGGAGGGTTCGGCCGATAGTCGAACCTCAGATTGAAGAGGAACAATGCGGATTCCGTCCTGGTCGTGGAACAACGGACCAGCTCTTTACTCTCGCAAGGATCCTGGAGGGGGCCTGGGAGTATGCCCAACCGGTCTACATGTGTTTTGTGGATTTGGAGAAGGCGTATGACCGGGTCCCCCGGGGAGATACTGTGGGAGGTGCTGCGGGAGTATGGGGTGAGGGGGTTTCTACTCAGGGCCATCCAATCTCTGTACGACCAAAGTGAGAGTTGTGTCCGGGTTCTCGGCAGTAAGTCGGACTTATTTCGGGTGAGGGTTGGCCTCCGCCAGGGCTGCGCTTTGTCACCAATCCTGTTTGTAATATTTATGGACAGGATATCGAGGCGTAGTCGGGATGGGGAGGGGTTGCAGTTCGGTGGGCTGGGGATCTCATCGCTGCTCTTTGCAGATGATGTGGTCCTGATGGCATCATCGGCCTGTGACCTTCAGCACTCACTGGATCGGTTCGCAGCCGAGTGTGAAGCGGTTGGGATGAGGATCAGCACCTCTAAATCGGAGGCCATGGTTCTCAGCAGGAAACCGATGGAATGCCTTCTCCAGGTAGGGAATGAGTCCTTACCCCAAGTGAAGGAGTTCAAGTACCTTGGGGTTTTGTTCGCGAGTGAGGGGACAATGGAGCGGGAGATTGGTCGGAGAATCGGCGCAGCGGATGCGGTATTACATTCCATCTATCGCACCGTTGTGACGAAAAGAGAGCTGAGCCAGAAGGCAAAGCTCTCGATCTACCGGTCAGTTTTTGTTCCTACCCTCACCTATGGTCATGAAGGCTGGGTCATGACCGAAAGAACGAGATCCAGGGTACAAGCGGCCGAAATGGGTTTCCTCAGGAGGGTGGCTGGCGTCTCCCTTAGAGATAGGGTGAGAAGCTCAGTCATCCGTGAGGAGCTCGGAGTAGAGCCGCTGCTCCTTTGCGTCGAAAGGAGCCAGTTGAGGTGGTTCGGGCATCTGGTAAGGATGCCCCCTGGGCGCCTCCCTAGGGAGGTGTTCCAGGCACGTCCAGCTGGGCGGAGGCCTCGGGGAAGACCCAGGACTAGGTGGAGGGATTATATCTCCAACCTGGCCTGGGAACGCCTCGGGATCCCCCAGTCGGAGCTGGTTAATGTTGCTCGGGAAAGGGAAGTTTGGGGCCCCCTGCTGGAGCTGCTCCCCCCGCGACCCGACACCGGATAAGCGGACGAAGATGGATGGATGGATGGATGAAAACAAAGTGGCATAACCTGAGCTATTTGTGACTGATTAAATGAAAATAGGAAACTCATACTTTGTGTTTTTTTTCATGTATTATGTCTGAAGGAATATTTTAGCTTCAGTTCAAATTAGCTTGGATGAATGTACAAAATGTCCTATTATGGTGACAAATATTGATCATATAATCATATCATCCCTGATAAAATTTTAAACAACCAGCCAATTTGGGGTGGGTTACATATACAAACACCAAATACAGTTTTTTTCGATTGCTAGACAACAGTGGGCACAACTGGAGTCACACGTGCAAAACTCAAACTACAGTCTGCACAGCAGCAGTTCATGTGGACCAAACTCTAGTTCGTTTTTCATTGCTTGAACGCAGTTTTCAAAACTCTACACACTTATTCCATGACTTTAACCACAATGTGCACAACACTGTAGATTTACAGCACTTTGTTCAAATGCTAACACACTGCTGTCAAAACTGTAACCACACATTCAAAACAGAATAGATTTCAGTCTGGTGCCTATCAAACACTGCTGATTAGAATTTTAGCTGAAAGCCTAGGCAGGTGTCTTATTTTAGACTAGTTAGTGAACATATACGGTATTTATATAGAGAAAGCTCAGAGAGACTTTTTTGTATACAAATACCAAATAAGAATGAAACAATTATGCACTGTACTGTTTGAGAGAAACAGGTAAAAGAGCAAAGATACCAATATGTCCAGGTAAGATGTCTGAGGTTATATACACAGCTATAAAAAAAGGAAAAAGACTATATCTTTACAATAGTAAAACTGTGTTCTTACTGTTTTTCAGAAAGTAATGGCGGTGAAAGCAATAGAAACACCACATTCATTAGTATTTAGAGATGATGCAGACATCCAATGTGATGAAGAAAACTTGCCACATGATGCTGGAGAGAGGCAGGATTAGTCACACTATTCTTTGGTACTGTTGCGTATGTACCTTTAGTTTTTTTTCCCCAGTAATTCCATAAATTACTAGAGACAAAATACTTTATTGAAGAAAACTGCTGATTTTCATTCCTTCTTTTTTACTTTATGTAAAAATTGGTATGCTATACAATCTTTGTTTTTCCTTAAATAAACTGTTGAGTAGTGTAAAGTCACTCAAATTGTTCAAACTGTAAAGATGAAAAAGTGTGTAATTTGTGTATTGGTGTTTGACGCTAGTGTTTTTACCCTCAGTTTGTTTTGAGTGACTGTGTGTTATCTCAGTGAGGCTTGTGCATACTGTTTGGCTGCACTGAGCCTGTTTTGCAGCTGATGTGAACTGTTAAGCTCAGGTGACTGTTGGTAGTGCAGACTGTAGTTAGAGTTTTGCACATGTGACTCCAGTTGTGCCCACTGTTGTTTAGCAATCAGAAAAAAACTATAATACTAAGTGGAGGCTCCTTTACCTAAACTAATCAATTTCCAACTGTCCTTTTCCCCATCATTCCACAGTAACGCCCACTGCCATCTGTGAGCCGGTGTCAGAGTTAGCCAAGAAGTCTCATTCTTCAGGAGGAAATTGTTTGCAAGCTCTACTCCAGAACCTGTCTATCCTGAGCCTGTTTCAGCTTAGTCTAAATATTCCAACCTTTGCACCCAGACAAGCAGGGGGCTAGCGGGCAACCTGCTTGTCTGGGAGCAAAGGTTGGAAGATTTAGCAGAAGATTTAGACAGACAGGTTGCCCACTAGCCCCCTGCTTGATTCCCTGCTGACTTCTTACTACTGTGATTCTCGGCCCGCTAGCATAGCTAACAGTCAGCAAGCCTCGGTTCTTCACACTTCCCCTCTGTCCCCTCCATTGCAGTCTCACTGAACCAAAAGATGCAGAACCAGAACAAGAAGGATTATAATGTTTTCCACACCATATAACAATATAGTTTTTTTATTCCTACCTACTATAAAGCGCTATATAAATGTATGGAATTATTATTATTATTATTATTATTATTATTATTATTAAAGCTGTGGGAGTGAACAAAAACAGTAAAGGTTTGGGCCTTAAAACCAAAATACCAGTGAGTTAAAAAACCCTCTGAGAGGAGCTGCAGAGTTGGGAGATAATTCTCTGTTGATTTGTGACTGGCAGCAACCCCTCTCACATTACACATGCTAATTGAATCTCTTTTTACTTTAAAAAAATCTTTAAAAATTCCAATTGATGAAATTATTGCACTGTCGGACACAGTAGCAACTAAAAAAACCCGTTCAGTAATGATTACATCACATGTTGATGGGTTCATGCTGATGCTTGTTTGTCTTCACACCTCTGATTGCAGGGACACCTCATTGGTCGAGATGTCATCACCTGACTAACCCATGCAGGTGGGAACAAACTTCCTGTCCAGAGGGGTTCAGCACACCACCTTTAGGAGCCACTAATGGGCTGCAAAACATTGTTCATAGAAGGGCAGATTAAATCTCACGGGACCTGTTGGGAACTGTTTGTGTGTCTGATGAAGCCCACTATACACAACAAAGTAAATGGTCATTTAGCCCTTCAAACACTGATCTATTGGGAGATGAGTTTTGACTCTTCAGTTTTAGCTCTGCTCATTAAGACACCATACTGTAGCATACACACAAACTTTGCCTTATTAACTATAACTAACTACTTTGTTTTAATACAGTTTTTCTTTTTAATACCATATGGTAGTAAGCAGTGCCTGAAGTTAACTTTTTTGGACACCAACCACGCAAGGTTTTGAACAGCTATTTTGTTGCCTAATTATGTGAAACACAGGAAAAGCATGAGTATCATTCTTGAACTGATACACATTTAAATGCTGTCAAATTATTAACCATTATCCACAATCGAGTTATATACATCATTTCTTTCAGGAGAACCTGAGCTATCAGGATATGTATTCTGTAGCGATACCACATAAATGTGTAAATTGTTATATGACTATAGAGACAAAAGAGTAAACAGAAATATATTGAAATCACAAAAAACAATGATGACTTCCTTTTGGCTTTGAAAACGTGTTCTTCTAGGTGTTGGCAATCAGGGCAAATAAGAATAAACTCTGTTTCTAACAAAAATATTAAACTATTAAGGTTTTTTCCCAGATAATTCCATACACTTTTATCCAAAAATGTTAGTTGTGTCAGCTCCAGGGCCCAGTTTTTCAAAACTAATCCAGTTAGATTTCGGATCGCGGATTGGATCAAATCTTGGAAATGGGTTTTCTGAACTAAAATCAGATCACGTAATCCGATTTTACATTTGATCTGGATCAAACCTGGCCTTTGGGTTTTTCAAAACTTTGAACTCGGTTTGGAATCTGTTTGATCCACAAAAACAGGATTATCCTGATCCCATCAGAAGGGTGGATTCAGTTGTGATTTTTCAAACCAAATATAATCAGTGTTTTTTGTTTTAACTGAATGATCACAAATTGGTTGATCAATTTGATCCAGATTAAATTTTTTTTTTAAACTGGGCCCAGAGCATTATCTGTCTGCTATTTGACATCAGTAGGCCAAACTACACCCTAGTAAATAAGACCATCCTGTAAGGTCTCTCTATTGGTTGAGTAAACTCAATCCCCCAAAATTACTTGATGTCATTGGTCGAGCCAGCTTTCCGTCAAAGCGCCTTTATCAAAGATGGCATCCGGCTAACACAAAGACATAATTTTATGGTATGAAAAGATGACCAAACACAGTAAATAGCACTTCAATTGTGGATTTCTTGCTCTGGAATTATTGTGCAAACTATAAAGTCCCTAACAAAAGTCCCTGTCTTCACGGCCGGATTACTAAACTACAGTGTTGTAATGTAACGGAGTACAAATACTTCGTTACTGTACTTAAGTAGAAATTTCACGTATCTGTACTTTACTTCGCTATTTAAATTTATATCAACTTTCACTTTTACTCCACTACAATGCCTAGATAAAATGTATACTTTTACTCCGTTATATTTCCACTAAGCATCTTCGTTACTTGTTACTAAAAAATAAAATTAGAAGAAATGTGTGCGACTGCAATAAGGGACGTTTGGCGAATCACTGCTCCTAGATTGCATTACGCACGCTCCGCACACCGCGCGCTCTATTTCAGCGCTTGTTTGTTGCAAACCACCATGGAAGCATGAGCACCTACTGGAGCACCTACTGGAGCACCTACTGGAGGACCTCCCGTTATCGTAGACCACCAGGCTTGACATAAGCAATGGCCCAATGGCCCGCCCGGGGCCAGTAAATACGTATGTCGGGCTGGTTGCAGCCACAGTCACTGGTGTGTGCGTTACTTCACGCAGCACATGTAGCCTACTGACTGGAAACGTTACCGAGGATTATTTACCGCCGATGGCGCAGATGAACTAACGCTACACTCGTTACTGTAAGTAGGTAGCCTACAATAGAACCTCCATGATTAAAGAGTCAATACTTTTGTTGTATTATTTAGCAACGGAATCGTCTTATTTCAAATTAGGCATACAGGACTAATCTGAGATAATTTTCTAGTTAAGTAGCCTATCATGTTTTTAGGGGTTTGCTTACTAATGTAAAAAATATAGCATTAATTTAGTAAGAAAGTGAAAATATCAAGATGAAAAGATGATGCGTATTAGGTATAATTTTCTTTTCTTTATTTGAATGTAGTTGATGACCCCTGGTCTAGCTTTGCTGCTAATGGCACAACATCCAGTGGCAGTGGCTAGCTTTTTTCCTGCTTTTTTGTCCTTTTCCAATCACACCTATGATATTTCTTTCAGGGCCAGTAAAAATGTAGAAGGGGCCAGCAAAACTCTGATCTACTGGCCCCTGGGGCCAGTGGGGATTTTTTTTATGTTGAGCCCTGCGACCACCCCGACAATAGTGGTGAACTCGGTGAACAGGGTAGTGGTGAAGATAACGTCATACACCCGTGTTGCAAGAAATGTTTCTGTACATTGATGATAGCCTTTATTATTAGACTCACGGTCCATTTAAAAAACAACAATTAACAACAACAACACAATAAAAAATAAAAACACAGACAGACACCAATTAAATAAGACATCTATACCAGTAATCCCATAAGGGTGACTGGTATCGCACAGCACTGAACCTCGGGTCAACCAGTTGTAAAATAACAGAGTTACAAGAAGAATTCAGGCGACCAATACCTTTATACATTAGATTCCTCAGTAAAGCAGAGAATGTAATAACTCCTGCTTGACAAAACAATTCACTTGCACTACTCCACCTTGGTTTTCTGAGTAATATGCGCAAACAATCATTATAAGCGACCCGCAGCTTATTGAGGCTTGCCTTTTTGAATTTGACCCACAAGGGGGCAGTGTAAAAAACAGTACAGTATGCCTTAAAGAGGTTTATCTTGACAGTATCAGAACACCAAGAAAACTTCCTGGTGAGCATGTTCGCTTGTATATACAACATGCGGCGCTGCCTATACATATCATCATCGTCAGACATTTGATCCGTTAAGATGTGACCCAAATACTTAATTTTACAACAAGCAGTTAACACTTGTCCTGCCAGATGAAAAGATGGAAAAATAAGGTTATGCTGTTTGTTCTTTGAACTTAAGAGAATTGTGTCTGAAAAGTCCCTGAATATGCTTTATGCTTTACTATAAGAAAGCCACAATAAAAGTTCTAACCGCTTGCTTTTAAAAAAAACAACTTTTACTTTTGATACTTCAGTACATTAAATATCAGAAAATTACTTTTGATACTTAAGTACAGTATATATCAGATACTTTAAGACTTTTACTTAAGTAATATTCTAAAAGGTAACTTTCACTTCTACCGAAGTCTTTTTCTAGTAAGATACTTGTACTTTTACTCAAGTATTGCTTTCTAGTACTTTATACAACACTGCTAAACTACAATTGTCAGAGGACCTCGTTGAAACGGCGCATTTCTCTGCTTCTAGACAACAAAAAAGGAAGTCTCTTCGCTATATTGATCAGGAGAAATTTTATTTTTTTTAATTTTTTAATTTAACCTTTATTTATTCAGGGGAGGTTCACTGACAGGCAGCCTCTCTTTTGCAGGAACGCCCTGATCACATTCACATAAGACAAAGTATGTGTTTCTCCCGTCGCAGGCAAAAGCTCCGACCAAATAGAGTTAAAATGTATTTAGTTTACTTTCTCAGAATTATCTAATCACCTAATCTTTTTGTTGGCTGCTTCTGTTAGCCGGCCTCTTCACCTCAGTGATGTGGCGCCACATTTTAGAACTCAAATCCAAAGAAAATCGCAGACTTGGTTAAAAATGTGAAAGAACAACATTGGCAAGAAACAACTGAGTCACTCAATTCTTATTGGTTACCAGCCAACGTGGTAGTCATATTGACAGAGTTACCGCCCAATGGCAAAATTCACCTGGATTTGGCACGTGGTTGGGTGTTGATTTCAGGCCCTGGTTGTAAGTATGATGGGTATCACTGTGGTTGTTCACTTGTACTTTATGTTTGCTGTTCTTAAAGTTAGGATACAACTTGCCCCATGGGTGATCTCAGCACTTCCTATGATACTCCTACATGCAAAGTTAGCTAATTACACAAACCAAGATCCTAACAGAGTCGGCAGAAGACAAGTCTATTTCCAGATCCTGATGAGCGACTTGTAGCCACATGCCATCATCTTCCAACGTCAACAACATAAAACACAACTAATTTAGAAGTTCTGCCTATGTGCTGATAGATTTATATTTATTTACTGGAAAATAATAAGACAAAAGACAATTATCACGTTAAATAAACACTAGTGTGATGATATATTGAAAATTCCAGGGCTGGTATCAACACTCAATATTTTTTCCGACTACTTCATCTGCTTCTGCAGTCATAGTTGCAAACCCTCCCCATTTTCCCCAGGAGACTCCTGTTTTTATTGCCCTCTCCTGTTTTCCTCCCAGGGTTACAACTCTGCTGTTTTTCTCCCAATTTATGACACATTTTCACCTGTTCCTTCCTATTTGTCATTTCAACCTGTTTATGGCACAACACAGCGAGATTAAGCCCTAAAACTCTAAAAGTATACAGTTTCCAAACAGACAACAATACAGCTATACCAAATGTCGTCAATGCATGCAAGTGATACTGAAGGACAGAGAGCCTCGTCCTCTTCAGACGGGGAGAGAAATGGAGACATAAAGAAATACTCAAGCCAGAGGGGCAGATTATTCTGCTGTTCAAAATGGGCCTGTTTGGAACGGGCCGATTGCTTGGCCTGTGCTATTGCTGCTTGTAGCTTTCTCCAGAACCATTGTACCCCAAAATGACCTACTAAAGAAACCAGCTTAATGGAAGGGTTGTTTTTCCCTTAAACTTTATTTTGCGGTCCTTTTAATTTTATTCATAGTTTATTAATATCCAATATCCAATGCTCTCCAAACTGCTCCATGTTAACCCTAAATAACTAACTAACCCGAAACGCAAGTTCATTGGGTACCCAGGAAGCAAGTAAGGATTTATCAGTTCTGTTATTTAGGACTGGATGTTATTTTCACTAATTGCATACTTGAGTGGCTAGGTTAGCTCAGTTGGTGGAGTGGGCGCACATGTGTAGGGATTTTCTCCTCAACGCAGCAGCCGCAGGTTTGACTCCGACCTGCGGCCCTTTGCTGCATGCCATTCCCTGCCCCTCTTCATCTGTCCTGTGGAAATAAAGCCCTAAAAATGCCCCAATAAAAATTATCTTTAATTGCATACTTGACACCTGCTGCTTGGTTGACAAAACAATGACGTGATTTTATGTTGTAGCTGTTGATGATGTATTGGGCCTAGGAATGAGTGGGCTGGTAGCTCCATTCTGGAGAAGGGGTGTCGTGCTAGTGCTAAGCATTAGGCCTTTACAGAGACTAATGCTATCTTTCAAATAGTGTACTGATCACATTGAAGGTTACTAGAAGAAGAGTTGGTACAATCAGCCACATTAAAACTAGCTTCAACAAACTATATTATTTTAAAAATTGTGCTCTAGCTTTTTTCATTCCCGATCCCATGTAATCATAGCTAAAAACTAAAATGCTTTTTTTATGGACTGTTAGAACTCAAAGGAGTTTAGAAGATGAAAATTCCTGAGATTTTTTTAATGATTTTAACATTTCCTCATTTGATGATTTGGATTCTGAAAACTGGGTGCCAGGTCATATGCCTGGTTGTGATAGTGACTGTGATTTACATGGAGATGAAAGTTCTGATTTGGAAGAAGATGATGATGATGATTCATGTGGGCTTGCAGATTGGGCTGCAGAATTCAACGTACCACAAACAGCGTTGTCAGCACTTCTTAAAATCTTAAAATCCTAAGGAGAAGGGCCTTGATATTCCAATGGATGCCAGAACTGTTATGTCCACTGACAGATCTTGCAATGTGACGAATATTGCTGGGGGGGGGGGGGGGGGGTCCTACTACCTCTTTGGAATCAAAAATGCTCTCATAGCTGAATTAACATCTTTAGGACATTTAGCAAATGTGACTGATACTCTTTGAACATCGATGGATTGGCCTTATTCCGTAGCTCCAGTATGAGTCTGTGGCCTATTCTGGGTAGGATTAAGGAAATTCCAGGGTGTAGTGTGTTTGTAATTGGAGTATACTACGGTGCGTCCAAATCCGCAAACTTGCAGGAATATAAAAGCCATTTCTCAGAGTGGTATTGTGTACAATGGTGTACATTTCAAGGTAGCATTACCCAATGCTTTTATTTGTGATGCACCTGCTCATGCCTTTCTTAAATGCTGCAAAGGCCATACAGGCTATTATGGGTGTGAGATGTGCCCTCAAAAAGGCCAGTACATGAATGGGAAGATTCTCCTGAAATATCAGCAGAGCTCAGGACAGATGAGCAATTTGGTAGGCAGCGCTATCAACTGCACCAACTGTCAGCCTCCCCCCTAAATGATCTGGGTATAGGTTTAGTTACCAGTTTTGTGTTAGATTATATGCACCTTGTGTGCTCGCGGGCAATGCATAAGTTAATATTTCTTTCAGTGGATTGCCCACATCGGGCCACCAAGAAACCAAGAAACAAAATAACTGGGACCTATCTGGGCTACCCAGATGGGGCCCACTCACCAGCCCATATCCAACCCATATGAGCCCCACGTGGGTGTGTTGATAGGGAACTGACAGAGAAAACAGGCCTTCACCTTAACCAATTAGTGGCAAACAGAGACCTCTAGTGGCAGCAAGGGTTGTTGAGAAATTAAATCCTCAGCAGCTCAAACGTTTTCATCCCTCCTTTAACGTAATGAAAGTAAACAGAAATCTCTCATCTAACTGAAATGTGAGAACACAAATGTAAGAAGTATCTCCTGGGATGTTGGTAAATGTTTACCATTCACTCATCCGTCACACACCTTGCAGTGCCGTAGCCCGAGGCTGGACTAGAGTCTGGACTCCAGACATTTTTCTATTGCCTCAGATTTCTTTTGGACTCGTTGGTAATTGCACTCAGACTTGTCTCAGATGCGGCCATTGGTCTTGCCAAATATTCTAGTTGGTCTCGACCAAGTCCTGCATTACATACTTTTTTTTTAACGTAAAGCATTGAATCACACTTGTTCAGAAAACAGGTATTTTTTCAGTTGACATTGGTCGCCTGGTACACGCCAGGCTGCATCATATGAGGAGGCATCATTCATTTTCATTTAGGTCACAGACATACATTTTGTAGTATGGATTCTTCAGGACAAATCATAAGTTCAGTGGCGTAATGAGCCCACACTGGGCCCTTATGTAGGATTATCAAGGTGGGCCCCCCTGCTACAGCACGTGATGACACAATGTCCACAAGTAAGCTACCATGAATAGGACAGGATAGGATCATAGAGACACAGCATATAAGAGATGAGATGACTGACAAAATCAGGAGTAGCCTACGCACACCACAACAACAAAACACTGCTGGTGATGGCGCACCATAACACATTGTTACTCACTGCTATGAGTAAGAGGGTCTAGCAACTCTCCGTTAGCTTACGAGTTGGAAAAGCCAAACTTTAGCCGGGCCAATCACATCGTGTATAGCAGCCAACGTCAACTGGCGGCCCGCGGGCCACATCCGGCCCGCCAAAGCTTTTAGTCTGGCCCGCAGAATAATCATGAATTCACAAAATGTAAAGAGGAAAATATGCGTTCTGTTATTTATCATTTCAAACATTTAGAGCAAAAACCCAGCCCCCTGTATTTACATCTCTATTCACATGCTGGGAGTTTGTACAGCGATTCCCGAGCTCCACACACACCGCTGAGCCGAGATGTGTGTGCGTTAAAACACACACACACCGCTCGAGCCGAGACGTGTGTGCGTTAAAACACACACACACCGCTCGAGCCGAGACGTGTGTGCGTTAAAACACACACACACCGCTCGAGCCGAGACGTGTGTGCGTTAAAACACGCAGCACCTGACAGGGAACGATACAAAGAGGGCAGATGAACTCACGCTAGTCTCGTTACTGTAAGTAGGCTACAATAAAACCTTCGTGAGTAAAAAGTCAATACTTATCAATGCACTCACCTGGGTAGACCGGCATCAACATGTAGAAAGAGATATTTCAATCTGCTCAGTCCACTCTTGTCCACCGCGCTGTTTTACGCAAACACAGCTCTACTCTGCAAATAACGAATTTTTACAAACAAGCTAAAACAAAAGCTGTCGGTTTGTAGTCTAACTGTTTATCTTAGTTTGCCGGGAATCTGGAAATTTGGACAACGTCTTGTAAACCTCACTGTTGGCTGAACAAACCAAACTCTCCGCTGGAGCGGTAAATCTATGGAGGTATTATAAGACCAAAACAAATAGTGGCTACTTCATATGCATGTGAATGATGATGCTGGTTGTATTATTTTGCAACCTGACAAGCACTGTTTCTTTCTGCAAGCATTTTCCACCAATCAGGACGCTGCTTACTACAACAATGTTTCCATAATCGCAGACTTTAACCATCACTCCTCAGTAATCTGCCTCCTAGTCTGAGATCATTTTCTAGTTAAAGAGCCAGTTATCATTATGGAGTTTCCATGTTTTTTAGGAGTTTGCTCACACTAATACATCTAAAGAAATATAGCATTAATTCAGTAAGAAAGTGAAAATTGCGAACAAAAATAGGCGTATTAGGTTTAAATTAATTTTATTTTCTTTATTTGAAAGTCCGGCCCCCAGAGTGTCTGCGTAGAAAAATTCTGGCCCTTGGAAAAATCTAGTTGATGACCCCTGGTGTATAGAGTCGGTGGGCGGGCTTAACATAATGACGGCAGAGTTACGACGGTTCCACGTGATTTCCCTGCTACTTGAAAACAAAGACGATGGCTGCTGCCGACTGGATACGGCAAAAGTTTAATCTATCAGCTAGCGTTGCTCTGGTTGGTTGGAGCGCTATCCTATTGTGTGCAGAGAGAATTTGAAAGACAACTGTTTATCCTGCCCCTCGGATTGAGCCCTGCCAATGGTGAGTTCCCAGGGCCAACATCTGGATGTGGGTCTGGCTTGTCAGGCTAGTCTTCATAGTGACAAAGCCATGGAATATTCCAAATTCGCAATTCAATCTGCAGCTCTACCAATCACGTTCAGTAAAGTGTATGTATTTCTGTGACTTTACTATAGTTATCAAAGCAAAAGCATTTAGCCTTCTACACTTTTTGTTAGCATTTTAGTTTTCATCTAACCATGTGAGTGTTCTCCAGCTTCATCAAACCCACAGAGAGGATAGTGTCTATGGGCGCTATCTTCCACATGGCGCAGCATGGTGCAAGGCCGACGCAAAGCCTGACGCAAGTGTCTTTGCTATTTTAAGACCATCCAGCGCCCACGTCGTTTAAATAGCAAATGCACCTGCGCCCATCTGTGCGCCCATGGGCGTGCTGGTCTCACAGGGAGGTGTGTTCAGCTGAATTCTTGGCGTATTTCTATCTTGAGGCAATGGAAAGTGAACGCGCCGTTGATCAACAAAAACCTGGTCTAATGTTAGTAGGGCCCCTAGGCTCTTATACAGTGTGGGGACACTATGCTTGTTACACACAGGGAAGCGCAGAAGCACACAAACATGCAATTTGAAGCGGCAAGCAGCGTTGGACGGGACGGGTTGGAAATTGGAAAAACGTTTTTCCGAGTGAAAACGTCACCATTCACGTAACTTCCTCAAGGGCGTAAATCCCAGGGGGGTCGGAGGGGTCACACCCCCCCCATCTAAGGGTTGTCCCCCCCCTAGAAATATCATTAAAACAATGCTGAGTATTGTAAATAACATAATGATGTACACTTAAATATCTGTGTAAGCAGTAAAACAATACAAACCCCAAAAAGTGCTTTTTAAGTTTAGAAACATTTTGAGTCCCCCTCCCTTGCCTCAGAGTGGTTTGGTCCACTGCATGGTTTAGGATCTGCGCTACACTCACGGTGACAGTCACATCGGTAGTGACAGGAATGTAGTAAGTAGACAAAAAGCTCAAAGCTGTCTTATTCACATTAAACATCAGATTAAGTTTTTCTTTTCTCATACAGAAATGATGCTGAGTAATTAATGAATTAGTCATGACAAAAAAGTTTGCTATGTTAGTGTAATATAGTGTAACGTTACCTAGCTTGTTGGATAGAAATGCACCCACTACAACTAACGTTACCACGGCGATAAGCCTTACGTTATGTGTGGGAACTTATATTAGGGTTAATTTTGGAGATCTACAGTTGTTTTTTGCTCAATATGAAATTAAGTGGCTGATCAGTTAAGTATATATCCTCTGTCCCAGACATAACTTAATATTTATGTGGAGGACACAAGATCTTTTTTATTGAATCACGAGAAACACTGAAAAGAAGGATAATGGTACAGTCTCCATGCTACACTAATGATAAGAAGGATAATGGTACAGTCTCCATGCTACACTAATGAAAAGAAGGATAATGGTACAGTCTCCATGCTACACTAATGAAAAGAAGGATAATGGTACAGTCTCCATGCTACACTAATGAAAAGAAGGATAATGGTACAGTCTCCATGCTACACTAATGAAAAGAAGGATAATGGTACAGTCTCCATGCTACACTAATGAAAAGAAGGATAATGGTACAGTCTCCATGCTACACTAATGATAGTATTAAGGCTTTCCTCTGTGTACGCATGTCTAATTTCCTTGCGGGAGTCATCCCAAAGGGATCAATAAAGAGAAGTCTAAGTCTAAGTCTAGTCTAAGTCTAAGTCTTCTGCGAGAATAATTGTGGCTGTATTATTTGTGTCCCCTTAAAAAATTGCTCTTCAGAAATGTTATGTTTATTGTCCCCCCCTACTGTTAGATCAGATTTACGCCCTTGAACTTCCTGTGGGAATCAGAGGTGGGAAACTCGGGCTGGATTTTGATAACCGAGTTTCCCAGTTGGTGACGCGTTGTTGACAACTGACGTTTGATTTAGGCGACTTTGGTTCACTGAACATATTTCAATGACAATAAACTGTTTATTTTGGACAAATGCCTCTGCCAATAAACATACACAGACATAACATGTTTCAAATTATTCATAAATAGGCCTGTATAAAAAAACAACACATCCGTGTCTATAGATAACACAAACACCTGGCGATGTGCTGTTTGGATGCTCACATAAGAAAACAGCAGAAAATCTTTTGTTATTGTGGCTTCTAAGTTTTCACTCACCTGATGCTCTCGGCTACAGCCAACCATTGGTGGCAGTCATGCAACAAGTTGTTATGCTAAACGCCCAATATAACAGAAGAAGAAGAACACGCATCCCGACCATGTGAACGATGCCAGTCGGAAAAACAACGTAACCACGGGGGCGGTGCCTGTTATTCCGAGGTGGCATGAACGCAGCATGTAATGGGTCACAGTTATGAAAGGGGGCATGGCTTAAGTATAGAGTCGCAGGCCAAACCATCACCAATCAAAAAGTAGGCTAACTCTCTGCTGTGTTCAATGATACCTCACACAAGACTCTACCTTAAACGGATCAAATATTATGAATGTGGCCTGATTAAGTGGGCGTGGTTAAAGTATAGGGGGCGGCTCTGTATCACATGTAGACCACATATTATACGCAGGTGTGTTTAGGGCGTGTCCAAATCCACTTTTGCTAGTTTGACGGCAAAAAAAAGGGTCTGTGCGCATGGTTCAAAGGGTTGTACTTATTGACTTCATTAATTAGGGCCCGAGTGCCGACAGCAGTAAGGCCCTATTGAAACTGAAGGAATTATTATTATTATTCCGTACAATGAATCGCCTTTTTGGGGACCTTATCATACTCAAAAACTAAAAGAGACTTCAGATACAGTATTAGGGGACCACAAAGGTCTATATAAAAGAGACTTCAGATACAGTATTAGGGGACCACAAAGGTCTATATAAAAGAGACTTCAGATACAGTATTAGGGGACCACAAAGGTCTATATAAAAGAGACTTCAGATACAGTATTAGGGGACCACTAAGGTCTATATAAAAGAGACTTCAGATACAGTATTAGGGGACCACAAAGGTCTATATAAAAGAGACTTCAGATACAGTATTAGAGGACCACTAAGGTCTATATAAAAGAGACTTCAGATACAGTATTAGGGGACCACTAAGGTCTATATAAAAGAGACTTCAGATACAGTATTAGGGGACCACTAAGGCCTATATAAAAGAGTTCAGATACAGTATTAGGGGACCACTAAGGCCTATATAAAAGAGACTTCAGATAAAGTATTAGGGGACCACTAAGGTCTATATAAAAGAGACTTCAGATACAGTATTAGGGGACCAATAAGGCCTATATAAAAGAGACTTCAGATACAGTATTAGGGGACCACTAAGGTCTATATAAAAGAGACTTCAGATACAGTATTATGGGACCACTAAGGTCTATATAAAAGAGACTTCAGATACAGTATTAGGGGACCACTAAGGTCTATATAAAAGAGACTTCAGATACAGTATTAAGAGACCACTAAGGTCTATATAAAAGAGACTTCAGATACAATATTAGGGGACCACTAAGGTCTATATAAAAGAGACGTCAGATACAGTATTAGGGGACCACTAAGGTCTATATAAAAGCATCCAAAAAGCACCATGTCATGGGACCTTTAAGGGTTTCGGGAATAGGCACACAAAAATGGCTCACTAGTGCCCCCTACAAAGTTAAAAGAATTGAGCCCCTGCAGTGCGTTTAACGTAGACTAACGAAACGTGGTACACATGTGTAGCATGTGAAGACATACAAAAGACTATGTTAGAGCCATACCCTTAACCCAACAATAAGTCCGCCATTTTGAATTGAAAGTTCAGAATTAGTGCGATTTTGGCCATTTCCACATGTCGCACTTTAAGGAACTACTCCTAGAGATTTCATTCGATCAACTTCAAATTTGGTCTGTGCCATCTTAAGATGTTAAAAATGGAAAAGTTATTAAAGAAAAACTTTTCATCATAGGACATGGCTGTGGCGGGCCATTTTGTGCGTTTCGCCATCGCAACAGGAAGTGGGTGTAACTTGAGTATACATTGTTCAATTCGCTCGAATAATTTTCATAATTCATTAGACTCTAACTCTGAGAACATTTACCAGCCAAAATTACCAGCTCCTCTTTTCACCTGGTTTCTGTTTTAGCTACAGAGTGAGACCTCTTTTCATCTTCTTCTTCGGTACTATCTTTGATTGCACTCGCACATGCTCAGTAGCTCAGATGTAGAGCATGTCAGCTAGCTAACTCTAGAGACAGTAAAAGAAAGGCTGTTTCTCCAACTTTGGTCAGTTACAAGGCATGATTAGCTGGAAGACTTCTAAATGAGGGCACACATGGAAGTAGTTCTTTTGTAGATTATGGTAAACTTTTGTGTGTTGTAGCAGTGCTTTGCTATTGAGAACGACGTAGCATGCTAGCGTTAGCATTAGCGTTAGCATGCTAACGCTAACGCTACGAGTGGTTGGCCAGCTCATTTCGGACTGTGACGTCACAGTCCGAGCCGATGTTGACCAGCTCACCAGGAGACTGAAGGCAGGACACATTCAGAAACCAGATCTCACTCAGAACACCATGGATGGATTTATTTCAAAGTCTGTATGTGTGTGGAAGCACCAGAGACACAAAAGAACACTCCAAATCCCAGAAAAAGTGTTTTTTTCATAATATGGGCACTTTAAAGCTACATTGTGTAACAAGATTTGTAATGTCTGAGTGGCGCACAAATGCACTGTCGCAAGAAGCGGCGTCTGCCAGTAACCTTGACGCGCGCAGAGGTGCGAGGGCCTGTCCAACGCTGCTTGCAGCTTTAATGTCGTTTAAATTTCCTCCTCAACTCCCCCACTTGGCTCCCTTCCTCACATCTTAGTACCTCCCACCGAGGAGGCACGAAAGAGACGCGAGGAAATCATGGGAGGAGAGAGGAACCGAGGAAATGAAAAAATTAAAAGCAGCAGCTCCAGACATGTCGAGTTAAACACAACCACACAAGCCAGAGGAGGGTGTTTACAGTGTGTTTTTCTTCTGACATCACAAAGTTCACTTTATGGCTCATAACTCCTGAACCACAAGACGGAAACAGAAAACAATGGTCGGGAGAGAGCTGAGATAGTGGAAGGGCCTCCTCTGCCTGGGGGCCCCTGGATATGAGGTCCCTCAGTGTGGGGACAGAGGAGGCCATGAGTTTCCTCCTGTATCTCTCTCTCCCCACTGAATAGCTGTAGCTGTGTCTGTGTTGAGTTTAACCAGTTCTAATGGATTATTGTTAGGTGAAGAGGGTTTGATGAAAGATGGAAGCCTATTCATTTGTCTCATCATTCCCTGTGGGAAGGTGTCTATGTGTAGTGTGTTATTTATGATTTCTGAGTGGTGGTCTGTAGAAGTCTGAAATATGTTTGGGTGTAGAGGTCATTATGGTGGACTGTAATGTTTGGAGGCTGGCTGTTGACCCAGAAGAGGATGGTTTGCCACCCTCTCGGCCCCGCCCCCTGGGGCCAACGCCAGCGGTGTGAACCTGTTTTGTAATGTTAATGGTATAGTTGCCACAAAACTGCAGGACAGTCCCAGCCGAAAAACACACCTCCACAGAACATGTAAAATGGCCGACCAGGCCCGCAGAAAGGAGAAAGAAGAAAGAGACCACCTCTGCAACCAGGGTTGAGTCGTCTTCGCATGGCTGTAGGTGTTTCAGCAGTTTTGCTTGAAGAGGAGCAATTACAGAGAGAGTTGGCTGGTCTTCTTCACACATCACAGTGGTTGCCATTTTGACAGGACCCATCAACTGAACAATGTCATCCATGTTGGCAATATCACTCTCACTCAGCGTGCCTACATCTGTGACCCCCTTTCGTAGATCTTTGGACATCAGAGTTGCCATTATAGCTGGCTGTTGTTCCAAAAAACGTTCAAGCATTTCGAATGAACTGTTCCATCTGGTGATTATGTCTTGGATCAGTTTATGTTTTGGTAAATTCATCAGAGTTTGTTTTTCCTGTAGGGCGTGACATGCAATCGGGCTGCGGTGAAAATATCCAACAATTTTTCGCACTTTCCCCAACAACCTGGAAGCACGGTCCACCCCCAAACCCTTCTGCGAGGCAAGGTTGAGTGTATGTGCGAAGCTGGTAATGTGTGGACTGAACTGGGCTTCTGCACCGGCCACAATCATATTCCTGGCGTTATCTCTGATGATGGCAGGATTTTCCACTCCATGCAGGCTTCACGCAGTAACGCGCCAATATTTTTACCAGTATGGGCTTCATTTAAAACTCTGGTTTGCAGAACAAAGGTCTTCATTTTCCACTCCGGAATGTGATGAGAGGTAATTGTCACATACCCTTGATTTGAGCATGACGTCCAGCCATCTGTCGTTATCGCTACTCGTTCAGCTTGAGAAAGCGACAGCTTCACATCATTCTTAGTACTTTCGTACAATGCAGGAATAACCTTTTCTGAGAAGTGGGGTCGGCTTGGTATTGTGTACCTTGGTTCTAATGTTTGAATCATTTCACGGAATCCCGGATTTTCAACCACACTGTAGGGTCGCATGTCTTTGCAGATAAACTTGGCAATTGTTGCCGTGATGTTTTTCGCCCGAGCTGAGTTTTGGGCTAGTCTCTGACTAAACATGCAGGCGAGACCTGAGGCTTCTGCAGAGTTGACTTTACCTTGCGCTGCTGTAGCAGCGGGAGCGCTGCAAGAGGTGCCTGGACGGTTGGTGTTGTGTGAAATCCCATGGCGCCTTAGTAGGTGGTTGGAGAGATTTGTCGTGTTGCCGTTGTACTTTACTTGACCTTTACATATCCTACAAACAGCGAGCGACTTATTTAGAACATCTCCGTCTTTGCAAAAGCCAAAGTGTTTCCACACACTGGACCGCAATGGTGGCTTGATAATTTCTCGCTCGTCGGCTTCTCCTCCGCCATCCGCCATGCTATGTTTTGTTGTCTTTGCGCCTTTGCGCTGCTGCTGGCGCAGCATGACGTCACGGATAGGCAGACTGAATCGAGTAATGTTTAAAGCCTTTATCATTAAAAGTGCTAAGAAAAAACATCCATATAAAGTCTGACGTGCTTAAATCCAATGGGTTATTTCCTAATATCGATACAATCGATTTATTAAATTTTAAAACGATGTTAGATTGATATATGTCGTCCAGAAGGCCAACTCGCCGAGCACAGATCGATGTAGTTGGATCATAGGAATATAAATCGATACATCGATGTAGTAGATGGATCGTTACGCCCCTACAGTTTTCCCATTGGCTGTCGAGCCTTTGAATGCACCACTCCGCCACTAGGAGGCGGAGGAAGGATAAAAGCTGTCCGCGTTTGTGCTTCTTTGCTTTTTCCACGGTGACTCAGGTCACTACAGGAAGCACTCTAGTCCGGGCTAGCTAGCCAGCATCACCTCACTGGTCGAGTTTTGAGCTGGGACAACTTTATATCGGTCTGATATACAAAGGGGATCCGAGGAAATACTGGCTCCTCTATTAGTATTCCCTCATCTGCAGCGGGTTTAATCAGCCTGGATTCAAGAAAAGGACGGCGTTCTGTTTCTTGCTTGTCGACCTGGATCACGTCTCGTCCCCTGCTCTGGACGAAACGGATCGTTAAACTCTGGCGAGAGATTAACTGACAAACAACGCACACAGTAAGGAGGCTTTTACACAGTTCTGGGCAGACGTTAGAACTAGTGCGTTTTGATGAGCAAAGGGTTCGCTACCGCTTGTGCCATTAATGTGATCTGATTGTAATCATGTAATGGTCCATATATGATTATTAATCTAGTTTTCTGTGAATGTATCAATAGATCATGGTACTGTTGATGTTGTGTTAAGTAGCTGGGTATAACTGTAATCGCTACCTGCTAAGTCACTCCTTTCACGGAGTTTAGTTACTGTTCGCGGTAAATCAGCTGTTAGCCACTAGAGTGGTTATAATGACCAAAGTTTCCCTCGGTAAGTCAAAAGTCTCAGTCTGTCCTAACTACACGTGTGGTCTGACCTGAGGGGCTGAGGGAAACTGGTCATTTTCGATAACTAAGATCAGAGTGCCTCTTTTCTTTACACTTCTTTTCTTTCTTCTTTTACTAACACACACACATATCCACACAGACACAAGCTCGCCATGTAGCTCCCGAGCTAACGCTGCTAGTTTAACCACGTGGGGTCTGCTTACGTTTGTACAGAGCTAACACAGTAACTACCACACGGGCTAAGCGTGCGCGTTGCCTAGCAACCCCCCCGGCTTCTTCAGCCCCTCCTCGTGCACCCAGCATCACTACCGCCCTCTTGAGGCTAAATAGTTATGTGCAGCTCAACGGAGTAGCCATTTTGTAGTTTTGTGTTAGAACTACATTTCGACACCGCCCCTCCTCTTTCACTCACTCTCTCTCACACACACACACACAAAGACACAGACGTGTCCATGCTGTTTTGCTTTTGCTTTGTTTTTGGTTGTGATATTGTAAAAAAGTATATAAGTTTATTATTGAAGGATTATTGATTAGCTACTGATAATTGTGACGTTAATAAATCTTATTATACTTAATTAGCAGTTGCTTGTGATTGTTTGGGTACTTGTTGTAATAATTGCTGGCTGAACCGGTCCGTGCTCGACATCACCCCTTCCTTTATTTCCTTTTAAAGGATTTTCACAGAAATGAGACTGTCCGACAGTTTGATTATTGGTCCCTGACTTGCAGGGTGGTGCCCCGTTTTGATTGTTTGTCGATTTGATACAGTTATTAATAACCATATTCATAACTTTATTAATATTGATAAAACATCTTTTGATAATTTGCCAATGATTAAATCTGTACCCTACGGGTATCCAACATGTCCGATTTCAATTTTATACACTTTTGTGAATTTCAGAGGTATTCTAAGAGGAGGCTAGCTAGCTCTCATTGATAGAGCTCCATCCAGCTCTATCAATGAGACTCGCGAACAAGAGGTGTTTATTTCACCGATCGTTTGTTTAAATAACTCAACACATTATAATTACACACACATTATAAGATTAACTGAAACCTGTGGTAAGATATTGCTGGCGTAACAAGCTCGCTGACCGCACTCTCACTCACATATACCGGGCATTTAGCTAGCAGGAAGAGGGGAGCTGCAGGCCCTGGAGCTCTGTCAGGGCAGCGGCGTTTGGTAGTCCAATAACCCACAAAACGGTGACTTTGCGCGGGTATGGAGTGCCGTGGGCTGCCAGCCGTGACGGAGCTCCATTTACCTCACAGCATGCCGGGATCTGTGAAGGTAGGCAGGCCAGGCGGCGAGGCAGCTACACAGGCAGCACTGGCTGCTGAACTCCGACACATAGTCGGACAAAATTTGCAATTAGACATACATTTTCGTAAAACGGCCCATATTTGACCTCTACATAGTTGATTTCTCGCATAAAAAAGTCTCAGAAGTGAATTTAATGGTAAAATAACAGATGAGCAATGTATACAATTTCTGAGATCTGCACAACCTAGATTCAGAAGACTAGCTGATCTCAGGTCAGTTGTGTAGCCTAAATGTTGGGGCATGACAAAGAGAGAGACTAGAGCCAAATGAGGAGGAGCCGCCAAGTTGACGTCAAGGTGGCTCGTTAAGATTTGCCCGTTTCAGAGGCAGTTTCAAATTGTGAGATTTGCAGAGGAAAGATTTGTCAATGGGATTTTGAGGTTCTATGTATGTCCTATTTACCCACTAAACTGTCATTATTCAACTATGACAAGGTAAAATCGGTTTTGCATTCTATCACCCCTTTAATGTGTTTAAAACTGCAACCTATACGTTCAATGAAATGTTAACCAACAAGGAGCTGCTGCTCTCTTCCAGCTTGTTTAAAGATGCAGTAGGTAAGCCTTATAAAACTAACTTTCTGTCATATTTGATTGTAATTTAAAAATAAATCAGGGCCATGGGGGTGTCTACCTGTGTGTAAATCACTGCTCATGCACACCCATTCATTGTCCCTTGTGGGGCAAGGGGCTTAGGAGACTGAGGCACCCTGTCTCACACCTGACAGAGAAAACAGGCCTTCACCTAAACAAATTAGTGGGAAACGGAGACCTCTAGTGGCAGCAAGGGTTGATGAGAAATTAAATTCTCAACAGCTAAAATGTTTTCATCCCTCCTTTAACGTACTATGCTATAAGTAAACAGAAATTTCTCGTCTAACTGAAATGTGAGAACACAAATTTAAGAAGTATCTCCCGGGATGTGGGTAAATGTTTACCACTAACTCATCCGTCACACACCTTGCAGTGCCGTAGCCCGAGGCTGGACTAGAGTCTGGACTCCAGACATTTTTCTATTGCCTCAGATTTCTCTTGGACTCGTTGGTAATTGCACTTGGACTTGTCTCTTGGACTTGGCCATTGGTCTTGCCAAATATTCTAGTTGGTCTCGACCGAGTCCTGCATAAAATACAAAACCATCGAAGCGGTATTTGTTTTTTACAAAATCCATCTAGAACGGGCATTGACATTGGTCTCCTGGTATATGCCTGTCTGCATCATATGAGGAGGCATCGTTCATTTTCATTTAGGCCACAGACACACATGTTGTCGAGCACTTTGTAGTATGGATTCTTCAGGACAAGTAATAAGTTCAAGAATGGGAACGTATCCATTATTTCAGTGACATCTGTGGTGCTTGTTAATAAAGTTAATAATATGGCCTAATGTGATCGTACAGTGCTTATTGAAAATAATAATGCAAAATTATCCGTCTGCATTGAGGCCACTTCCACCACATCCACACGATGACATCTTTAAAAAGATGCTTCATATTATTAATTCAGTAATAAATAAGTCTTTTAACCCAAACATCATCAGCAGGAATATCAACAATTCTAGTGCCTTATTTACTTCTGTTGAAAAGTGAACCTACATAGTTACATCATGACCAGTTTATTAACTGACTCAGTTTGTGCAAGTATCTGTCATCACACACATACTCTAATAAGTTATTATGTGTGTGTATGTCATTTGTTAGTATATTATTTGTTTAGTTAAGTGTCCAGTCAAGGAATACTCGATCATATCATCTGAATCCTCAGCTGCTGGTCAACACCTTAAATGCCTAAAAGTTATATTAACAGTCATCTCGTAGGCATAAGAGGATCCTATGTTCACCTCTGTCAATCAAAATACTTTTTCATCTCTCTCTGACCCTAATCAATCCCTCCATTCCTGACCTTAACCCCAGACACGACCTTTCTGGATGATGTCACATCACGTGACACTGTTGTTTTTATTGTTGATGTTTTAAACTAAGACCTGCTGCTTTAACAGAGTGGACACATTTAAATGAATGAGAGGGCTGTGTTTTTCACAGACTAAACGCAGCTTCACACCTCAGAAATGTCTATCACTGAGTGAGATTTTGGCACAAATGGAAAATAGCCTTTAACACCCCCAGTGGCCATAAAGAGTATCTGGTTCTGTCTCTGACTCTGATCAATGCCCTGCAGGCTTGAAAACCTTAGAGACACGGTAACCAAATGTGTCTTTGTCTATCTGGATGATGCAGAGGTCCCTGGGTGGTTTTACTTTCTACAGAAAATTCATCTGCAATTACATATCTGTTGCTGCTCCACTCCATCACTTAACCTCTCACCCCCCCCACCCACCCCCCAATATCACCTGTAGATAATCCTGTTTGCTCAAATAATCTATTGTTGAACTTTATGCCAAAAAATAGTGCTTTAAAACTGTCATAGAGACAAGAGATGTTAAATAGGGATCACAAATAAATGACACTAAACTGAAATGATTCAAACAACTTTGTAAATGGCAAAATCTTTTTGTACTGACAGTTTTTAGCGAAACACAATTATTGTTCATAAGTTATGTTTTCATATACCTGATGATAAAGCGTGGTTGGTCAGGGGCATCTATTTTATTTCTGTTTGTAAGTAAATGGACACTAATTACTTGGATGATGCTTTTACCAATACAGTGACATGAATACAAAGCTTGTGTAGCTCTTTTGTTGTGTTGGGATGACATTTTTCCTATCACAAAGAAAAAACAGTATATAGTGCTTATGACTCTGTCTTTAAATGCAGCATCATCAGAGAGGAGAAATACAAAACCAGATTAAGCTGAAGCCCAGGTCTTTCAGTTGTTGTTCATACACAATTTAGACTTTTAGAAAGGAAAGCAAATCTTCACGTTCTGTATATAACAACTGATCACTAAGAACATTTTCATTCCTTTAATCCTTAGACAGAGTCTGATCTCAGTCCCTCCACACTCTCATTACAGCATGTTGGTCTCAGAGGAGCCAGGCTGCAGGATCTGAATCTAAAACAAGGCATAGATCACAGAGTTTAGACAAGAGTTCAAATGATACAGATGGACTGTAAATGATGCAGATGAAGCAACTATCAAGTTGTCACCGATGAGTTAAAGCAGGAGTAAAACAAGGCGTAGATCATAAATTAATATTATACAGTGATCACATATGAATGACAGTGACTGAAATGGTTAGAACAACTTTTCTTCCTAAGCTGAAAGGGAACATGATGTTTTTGTACCGACAGTTTTATCTGAAACACAACAGTGGATTTTTTCAATACTGGAAAGATACATCCACATGAAAGTGTGGCTGATCAGGGGCTTCTTTTTGTCTAAGTGAAACAGCAGGCCTGTGATTTCTGTTTTCAACTAAATGGACACAAATCTAAAGATTTAGTAGCTCTTTAGTTGTTTAGGGTTGAAATTTTTCAAATCACAAAGAAAAAAAGTGTTCCCTGGGAAAAAAGACTCTTCATAAGTGTCACAAATGTGTGAATTTAAAACTTGCATCAAACTGGGTGATTACCTAAAAACAGTATATGGTGCTTATGACTCTTTCTTTAAATGCAGCAGCATCAGAGAGACAAAATACACAACAAGATAAAGCTGAAGCACAGGTCTTTCTATTGTTGATCATACACAATTTGGACGTTAACACAGGAAAGCATATCTTCACTTTCTGTATTTGAGCAGTCCCTCCACACTCTCTCTACCGCATGTTGGTTTCAGAGGAGCCAGGCTGCAGGATCTGAAGAGTAACTATGAGTTTAACTGCTTTTCTAAACCAGGGGTAAAACAAGGCATAGATCACAGGGTTTAGACAAGAGTTAGAATAGAACACAAAGATAACATAGGATGCAGATGAAACATTGACCAAGCTGTCACCTGCAAGAGAGACAGAGTATAATGGGCAGAAACACATTAGAAACACAAGTACAAGAACACCAAGAGTCCTGGCTGCTTTCAGCTCTGATTTCTTTGCCTTTGGAGTCACTGAAAGCTGGAGGGTGACAGCTGTAATGTGAGAACGCATGGCACGAGCCTGAGACACAGCCACGGCAAATACTCTCACATACAGAGCTATGATGAGAATAACTGGAACAAGAAAGCACAAAACAAGATCTAGAGCTCCTAATACATAGTCAACGAGAAACACACATTCTCCGTAGCAGGAATTATACCTCCCTTGTTGAGTCAGGTCATCTTTCACAAAGAGAAAGCTGGAGGAAACAGAATAGAGCCAACACAGACAAACACAGAGTTTAACTCTGTTCACAGTGACTTTAGTGGTGTAATGCAGAGGGTCACAAATAGCCACATAACGGTCAACTGATATGAGCACCATGTCAACTATTGAGGATATGGTAATGATGGCTGAAAGATTCTTATAAAGAAAACACACAAGGTCACCAAGAAACCAGCAGGATGTTTTTCGGAGGATTTCTCCCGGCATCAGCACGAGGCCCACGAGAAAGTCTGAGACAGCCAGAGAGAGGAGGAGGATGTTGGTGGGTGTGTGGAGCTGCCTGGAGGGAAAGAGAAAAGCACCATTACACCAACAAGTCCTCATATCTAAATGACAAACAAACTTTTTATGTTAGTTCTTTCTGAAACAATCAAAACAATCATTCCAAAAACACTCATGAGATTTTTCCCAATATGTCATAGAAACAGGCTTTATTTCTGAGCAGTCAGTTTGATTATCACAGTATGAAAAGAACAGGTGTTAAATTATAATAACATCGTCAATAGCTCCCCCAATCATCCCACTAAGCTATAACAGTGAGACATAAAGCCAGCATGCACAATACCAGGACCCTGAAACTGACACAAAGTGTTCATATTATCAAAAACTTCAATTTTTGAGACAATCATCTTTGCCTAAAGTGGGAGACTGAGATGATGACGAGCAGGTTGAGAGATACAGTGAGCAGAGAGATGGAGTAGAGCAAAGTGTGAATGAGCATCCCTTCAAACCAAGGAGGTGTCAGCTTCCTGCAGGAGGTGTTGAAGAGTTGTGGAAAGCAGAGCTCTGCTCCGTCCTGTGTCTCCATCATCAGTGGGAGGATGAGAGAGACCTCAGCTCTCTGCTGAAAACTCTGTCATACAACTGATTTATCTCTTTCTACCTTTGTCTCCACCCCTCCCTTTCTCCCTCTCAGTCTCTGTTGGACACTGATGTCCTTTTCTTTTTCTACACATCACGTCATCTTCTACACTTTCTCCGTTAGTCCACAAGCCTTTCAATAATATCTGTCACTCTTCTGTCACCCCCAGATTCCATACTTCCAGATCTTGACCAAGTTGAACACATGCACCAGCATGGCCTGGAGCAGGTATAAGCACTTTAATCCTTAGACAACTGGGCGGCAGGCCAGTGATTCAGTTTGTTTCAAGTTTACCGAACACTTAAAGGAGAACTCCGGACAATTTGTACATTTCTCTTGATCGCTATAAATATGTGAGTATAGTCGATAGCAAAAAAAAAAAAACAGAATTGGTCCTATCAAACTGGAGCTGCTGCAGCTAATGGCCAGAGCTCCCAGTTAACTAAAACGGCAGTTGTGGGGGCATATACTAAAGAGTGCCTTTGTGCCTCTTAACAGACACAAAATGCAATTAAAATGTCTGTGCAACATGAACAGGGCCCTTACATGACAACAGGATGCAGTTTCAACTCAGACATGGGTGGTGATGGCACAGTGGATATGACACGTGTGGGAGATCCGGGTTTGATTCCCACTGCGATACCACAACCAATGTGTCCCTGAGCAAGACACTTAACCCCTAGTTGCTCCAGAGGTGTGTGACCTCTGATATATATAGCAATTGTAAGTTGCTTTGGATAAAAGCGTCAGATAAATGACATGTAATGTAATGTAACATCCTGCGCTAGCTCGCCCTGCTAGTTGCTAGCTGCCGTCCGAGAGTCTTTGTTCAGCCAGGCTTCTGCGATAATGATCATACAGCAGGTCCGTGTGTTTTTGTAGCTCATCTATTGTGTGCGACATCGATCTGGCGTTGGTGAGTAGGACTCTTGGCAGTGGCGATCTGTTTGGTAGTTTCCTTAGGCGGGCTAGCAGGCCTTCAGCTTCCTCCCCGCCTTCTTCGTCTGCCGCGGCCGACAACAATCCAACAATGGTCTGTAGCTATTACTGTACAAGGCACAGACATAATTTGGCCCGTTTTCCCAAAACTACCGTTTTAGCTAACTGGGAGCTCTGGGCACTAGCCGCAGCAGCTCCAGTTTGCTAGGACTGATTCTTTTTGTTTTTTTGCTATCGACTGTACTCACATATTTATAGCGATCAAGATTAACGTAAAAATTGCCCGGAGTTCTCCTTTAAGTTTTCAACAGCTTCCTAGTAATAGCCCCATACTTGTTTTTTATGGCGTAAGGTTTATGTCATATCTCCCGAGCGCGATAAAACATGCTCATGTGCAAATTATATAATTTCAACAATCAAGAGTTGTACAGGCAGTTGCGAGCGTGAAACAAAACATAGGGAGAGGGAAAGAATGGCACCTTTCTGTGTAAAACCAAGCATTACGCACACAGAGCAGCCACCATGTGGCCGTGACTGTCTGCTTTGCGTGTACTTGAAGGCAGACACGCTCTTGGAGGTTACCTCTCCCTCAAAGTTGATTTCTGCTCGCTCAAATGAAACTGGCTTTTGACATTGTGGAGGCGGATACCAAGGGAGGCACTGGCCCTGATAGTAATAAATATCTAGAATACATCAGATTACAGTGGTTTACTTTTCGTAGCTATATGTACGTATGGTTCATGATAACAGGGTGTCTGGTTTGAACTTGCTAGGCCATCTCAGTGTCTCAACAGCTACCTTAGTAGTTTTCTTTCTGTCTTAGTCAGGCCCTCTGTTCCTACCACTACACAAGGGCCCATGCACTTCTAGTTTGTTTTGTTTAAGATTATTCTTTTGGGCATTTTTGGCCTTTATTTTTACAGCTCTACCAACTGAGCTTTCCAGGCGCCTAGGCCCATGCACTTCTAGGAACTTTCCAGACTTGCCACGAGATGCCCTGACACTCCCCGGTCTCCTATCGAGTTGCGCACTGCTACCTAAAGCTCCTCACTGCTATCTGTGAGCCAGTGCCAGAGTTTGCCCAAGAAGTGACATTTTTCAGGTGAAAGCTCTGCTCCAGAACCTGGCTCTCCTGAGCCTGTTCCAGTCTCTTCTGAATCTTTTGACCTTTGTTCCCAGACCTCCAGTGCTTCCATGGGCCCTCTAGCATCTCTCCGGAGTCAAGCAGGTTACTAGCTAGCCCTCTGCTTGATACCCTGCTGACTTGTAACTATTCAGATTTTCGGCCTCCCAGCATAGCCCAACAGTCAACATTT
Organism: Perca schrenkii; assembly: GCA_025617405.1. NCBI lineage: Eukaryota > Metazoa > Chordata > Actinopteri > Perciformes > Percidae > Perca > Perca schrenkii. The sequence goes on along the minus strand of CM046797.1, from coordinate 35,660,429 downwards.
GGCTGGCACTGTCTTGTTGCTAAAAAATAACACCATTTGATGGTCACCACCCACCCTGCAGGACCAAAAGATGCAGAAGTAGAACCGGCAGGATAATAAAGGGTCCAACAAGTCTTCCAAACTATATGACTATATAGTTTTTTATTCCTACCCTCTAATACAACCCATAGGAGCATTATATGAATTAACACCCTATCGTTGGCAAGAAAATACGCCCACTACTTTTGTTTTCAAACAGGACACGGTCCCCGGTCTCCTGGATAAAAAATCCTCCACTTTATTCCCCAGCTGGTCTCTAACTGTCTATTTCCTGCGTAGCTACACCGAACTCTTTGGTACAGTGGGTTTTAGAGTCCTGAAATGGACTCTGATGAGAGGTGAGCGTCTGGCATCGTAAGGCATATTGGTGCTGGAAGAGCGTGGTCCCCCCCGAAACGCTTTGAGTGTATGATTAAGCGCTATATAAATGTATGGAATTATTATTATTATTATTATTGTTGGGGACCAAGAAGCTGGTTAAACATTGATTTGGCTCAGATTGAGTTGACTGCAGAGACACAGGGGAGGCAAGACAAAGGATCTTGGCCTACATGTGAATCCCAAAGCCAGTTTCACCAAACTCCTACAAGCCGCCACTTCGCAAGATGGAGAATGTGCATTCAACACAAGGACGGCAAGGCAGACTGGTGGTGAGACAAAGAACTGCTTCACACCTGGGATAAGGTTGCACTTTTCCCATTGGCTGTCGGGTCTTTGAATGCACCACCCCGCCAATAGGAGGCGGAGGAAGGATAAAAGCTGTCCGCGTTTGTGTTTTCTTCGCTTTCACGGTAACCCCCGGTTGCTGACAGGAAGCACTAGTCCGGACTAGCTAGCCAGCATCACCTCACTGGTCGAGTTTTGAGCTGGGACAACTTTATATCGGCTGATATACAAAGGGGATCCGAGGAAATACTGGCCCAGTATTCCCTCATCTGCAGCGGGTTTAATCAGCCTGGATTCAAGAAAAGGACGGCGTTCTGTTTCTTGTTTTGGTCGACCTGGATTACGTTCGTCTACTGCTCCGGACGAAACGGATCGTTAAACTCTGGCGAGAGATTTAACTGACAAACAACGCATACAGTAAGGAGGTTTACACAGTTCTGGGCAGATGTTAGAACTAGTGCGTTTTGGTTTGTTATTAATGAGCAAAGGGGTTCGCTACCGCCTGGGCAATTAATGTGATCTGATTGTAATCATGTAATGGTCCATATATGATTATTAATCTGTTGCTGTGAATGTATAATCGATCAATTATACCGTTGGTTTATGTTGTGTTAAGTAGCTGGGTATAACTGTAATCGCTACCTGCTTAATCACTCCTTTCACGGAGTTTTTAGTTACTGTCCACGAGATAATCGCGATGAATCAGCTGTTAGCCACTGAGCTGGCCGTTATCAATATCTAAGATCAGAGTGTTTCTTTTATTTTCCTCTTTATTCTGTTACTAACACACACACGGACATATAAGCTAGCCACGTAGCTCCCGAGCTAATGTTGCTAGCTTACCACGTGGAGTTTGTATAGAGCTAATAGGTGACCGAACATATGGTATAAACGTGCGCGTTGTCTAGCAACCCCCACCTCGGCTTCTTCAGCTCCTCTCCGTGCAACCAGCACCACTACCGCCCTCTTGAGGCTAAATAGTTTTGTGCAGCTCACAGGAGTAGCCATTTTGGGAGTTTGTTTTGGTGTTAGAACTACACTTCGACACCGCCCCTCCCTTTTCACTCACTCTCTCTCACACACACACACACACACACTCACACACAGACACAGACGTGTCCATGCTGCTTTGTTTTTGCTTTGTTTTTGGTTGTGATATTGTAAAAGGGTATATAAGTTTATTATTGAAGGATTATTGATTAGCTACTGATAATTGTGACGTTAATAAATCTTATTATACTTAATTAGCAGTTGCTTGTGATTATTTGTGTACTTGTTGTAATAATTGCTGGCTAAAAAGGTCCGTGCTCGACATCACCCCTTCCTTTATTTCCTTTTAAAGGATTTTCACAGAAATGAGACTGATCCACAGTTTGATTATTGGTCGCTGACTTGCAGGGTGGTGCCCCGTTTTGATTGTTTGTCGATTTGATACAGTTATTAATAACCATATTCATAACTTTATTAATATTGATAAAACATCTTTTGATAATTTGCCAATGATCAAATCTGTACCCTAAGGGAATCCTACATTATTATTATTATTATTATTATTATTATTAAAGCTGTGGGAGTGAACAAAAGCAGTAAAGGTTTGGGCCTTAAAACCAAAATACCATTGAGTTAAAAACACCCTGTAGAGCTGAGAGGAGATAATTCTCTGTGGATTTGTGACTGGCAGAAACCCCTCTCACATTACACATGATAATTGAATCCCTTTTTACTTAAACAAAATTCCAATTGATCAAATTAGTCAACTGAAAAAGCATCACTGTTCAGTAATGATTACATCACATGTTGATGGGTTCATGCTGATGCTTGTTTGTCTTCACACCTCTGATTGCAGGGACACCTCATTGGTCGAGATGTCATCACCTGACTAACCCATGCAGGTGTGAACAAACTTCCTGTCCAGAGGGGTTCTGCACACCGCCTTATTAACTATAACTAACTACTTTGTTTTAATGCAGTTTTTCTTTTTAATACCATATGGTAGTAAGCAGTGCCTGAAGTTAACTTTTTGGGCCACCAGCCACACAAGCTTTTTAACAGACATTTTTTTGCCTAATTAAGGTGAAACAGAGGAAAAGCATGAGTATCATTCTTGAACTTGTCAAGAATACACATTTAAATGTTGTCAAGTCATTAACGATTCAGCACAATCAAGTTATATACAGTACATAATTTCTTTCAGGAAAACCTGGGCTATCAGTATATGCAGTCTGCAGGGATGCCACATAAATGTGTAAATTGTTATATGACTATAGAGACAAAAGAAAAGACTAAACAGAAATGTATTGAAATCACACAAAGAACAATAATGACTTCCTTTTGGCTTTTAAAATGTGATCTTCTAGGTGTTGGCAATCAGGGCAAACAAGAATAAACTCTATATCTAACAAAAATATTAAACTATTTAGTGTTTTTCCCAGAAAATTCCATACACTTTTATCCAAAAATGTTAATTGTGTCAGCTCAAGGGCCCAGTTTTTCAAAAGTAATCCAGTTGGATTTCGGATCACGGATTGGATCAAATCTTGGAAATGGGTTTTTCAAAAGGAAAAGAGGGATTCTGAACTAAGATCAGATCACGTAATCTGATCTTACATTTGATCTGAATTATCTAATCACCTCATCGTTTTGTTGGCTGCTTGTTTTAGCCCAACACAGTGTCACTCCCTACTCGTCAAATGTATGACGCATGGTCAAGGACCCTGGCGTCAAGTTTCAACGAAATAGGGGTACCCTTGACGTTATTTTTCGACGAGGGGGTCCGTCAGATAGACATTCATGTTATTCCCTCACCGTCGGATATCGACGAAAGAAAAAAACACGCCCCCCGCCCCTTAACTCGAAATCTGTGAAAGTTATTGGTATTTTTAGCCCAATAACCGCTGTTTTAATCAACATTATTCACGAGATATTATCATGGTTTATATGTATTTCTTTTAATGTTATTATTTCGGTCTATTTCGGCCAGGGAAGCTGGGTTGCTTTTTTGTTGATTTATATTTTTTATACTATAACGCTACATCTATCAACATTTATTTAGATATTATCATGGTATTCATTTCTTTACTTTAATAATATTATTTTGGTCTTATTACCGGTGAAATATTAGAGTATATTCTGTAATACAGAACATAACGATATGATCCGAGCAGGACGCATTCAAAGCCGATAGGCCTATCCCCCAATGCAATTGGCCATTCATTTCAAAGAATCGGGCAGCGATCAGCTGGTCTTTAACGCCAGGATCGCTTCAATATACATATATACAGTCAGTGGTCAGTATCACTTCAATATACATATATACAGTCAGTGGTTGTGTCACCAGCAACAACACGTTGCTCAGTTTTGTTCCAGTAAGTTATGAACCATAATAACGTTTAAACGAATCCGCGGAAAACTCCGGAAGTGACGTAGTACATCTCGCTCAGCGGATACGAAGATACAAATATATAATATTCGTAATATTGATGTTTTTTTCTAACGTTGTATTTGAGAAGTTAAACAATAAAGATAGTTATAATAATAAAATACAGTTTCATGTATTTGTCTCATATATTGTGTGCTCGGCCGTCCGGCGGGCGGTATCAATCTGAAATGGAATCAAGCCATCTTACGGCAGACAGCAGAAACAGGAGCCGAACGAGTCCCCCCCCCCCCACCCCGGAAGAACTACAAGTGCTCAAGCTTTGTAACAGCTTCTGTGGCGTTTCTTATGGGAGTTGTAGTTTTAAAGTATATTGGTATATTTCTCATAAGTAGAAGTTGGCAGTGTATAATTTTGGATACACCCTGGGGTTTTTTGGTATGGAGAACACACTGGTGTCATCAGATTTTAAAAATCAAATCGTTAAATAGGTGAAAATAGCTTATTACCATATTTGACAGTGCTTACAGTAGGTACAATTTGGTGACCATATCTACATGACAGCTGAGGTCCAGAGCTTTCTAGAACAGCTGGTCTTATGTGTGTAGCACCTTCTGTTGCTAAATGACAGGCCTTCAAACATGGACTGGGTTCAAGGTTCAGAGGTCAATATTTCAAAGCAGGAGTAATGTATCCTCTTCAGACTGACATATGTTCCTCTCCAGGTTGAGACCTTTCCAACGATGTGTTTGCTATAGTCCTACGACAACGTTTTAATTTTTACACATCATGGAGACCACTTAGCAGGAGATACTTTATTGTCCCCAGAGGGATATTTGCCTTGAGTTCAAATGCTTCACAAATAACACTTGACATATTGTTTTATCATACAGCTGACATACTTAAAATAAAAAACAACATGAACAAACACTGCATGAAAAGTGGGATTTCCGTCCCCGTAAATGCCTGTAAACGCCCGGAAATATTTATGTATATATATATTTATTTCATATATGCTATGTTGTATATTCATGTCATGATTATCATAGTTAAAATGATTTGCCAGGAACGTGCTGTTTATTCAAAGATAGAGCTTTACTGACACAAAACACAGACAGAAAAAAACTTCGTACAAAGCATCGGAGACACACAGCACACACAACAAATATCCCTCGCTCACGAGAAGCAGCACCGTCAACCCCTAACCCGCGGCCGGCTCGGAGCTGTAGGTGACCGGCAGCATTCTGTCTGAATTCTTCCATGTAGCAGACGTCTGTGGTGCGTTGTCCTGGATGTCTATGTGGCGCACTTCCAAATGCCCACCTCACCCGCAGCCAGCACACTCTGTCTCGCTTCCAGCAGCTGTAAAATCAATCAATAAAGACAGTCAGTACTGCGCAATTCACTGCTTATGGACACAACACATCTATGAAGACACCTGAAAAATATTCACATTGACCAAACGGATCTAATCTTACCCTCTTTTCTTCTCGACCGACTCCGAGCTGAACTCTTCACAGCTTCTGCCCGCGATGCCACATCTGGTTGTTTCTAGCTGAAGCTCCTGCGTGCTGTCTCGTAATATGTCTTACAGGCAGCTGGAAAACAATGAAATGAGAGTGGTATGAATAAAAAACAAAAGTCACAGTCAAATTAAACAAGGAAAGATGAAAAAGTAAAAATTACTTACACACAATGGCGTCATTATCAGCGTCATGTAAATCTGGACTTGCAGACAGCTCCGAGCAAATATCTAGGTCACAGCCTCGTTATGAGGCGAGGTTAGTCTGGAAAAAAAAAAAAACTATGGTTAAGATCGGTATTAACATATCTATGTCCTTATACAGAAGAATTAATGAAAGCATATTCTTTAAATCTTACCCTTGCTCCGGTTCGTAGCGTCTGCTACAGTTTGTCTCCGAGTTGTGAATACGGCGGACTGCTTTCTGAAAATTATGAGATAAAAAAAAAATACTTTTATAAAACAACTCACCCGCTCAGCTCTGTAATGAATGGCGCTGAAAGCAGCCACAGCTCTGTGCTGCTCGCGTTTAAACTTGGTGGGGTTTAAAACATTACTGCCAAGTCTAAATAGCCTGTTTAACATCCAAAGACAGTCACTGTACGATCAAGAGTTAATAAACAGTACAGACTAGCTCGCCGTTTCATTAATAATCATATACTTACGTTGTCTTTTCCTTTTCTGTGAGCGCATCTCTGGAGCCCCGGAGGTGATATGGAGGAGAAGAGAAAAATGCTCCAAACGTCTCGAACAACTCCTGTGTGTTTCCAAGTGAAGTTTGACAGAGTGTACCGACAACTCTTTTACCAGTTGGCCTGACATATTCCCATATTTCGGAAGTTTTTGCTCTAACTCTCGGACTCATCTCCCATGTCCCGCCGATTTTTTTCAAATGGAAGCAGTGAGGGCGGGGGTAGGGGGCGGGGCAGTATGATAGAGAGAGACCGTGGAGCAGATTAACCAGCAGGGCGCGAACAGCGCACACACTGGTGTGGAGGTGAATTACAGTGAGTCATAATGGATTACTGGGAAATCTTAATAACATGATAGGACAATTGAAGTCTGGATTATGAGGCCATTTCAGCAGAGCCAACCGCTTCATATGCCATAGACATGTAAATATGGTGCTGAATTTGCCAGTATTTTAAGAATACAAATGGTTGGGACCTTGTCATGCAATGACAAACCTGATATGCTTTATGTGAAGCCCAGTGTTTTGGTGTCAGCAGAAAGACTTCTCTTAGAAAACTGTACAGTGGAGCCTCTGTCTCCATTCCACCAGACAATGTTGGATGAGCAAGACCAAAGACTGTAGTCATGTCACTATGCACAGTGGTTGAGCTCGAGGAGACTGGGAATGAATCATGGATTGCACATTTTACCTTTGTGGCAAAGCCTGTAAAACTAATTATTGAAATAAATTATTTTGTGTATCTTTTTACATAACATTGGTCATTGCTAATGACATACAAAGTAATTAATCTAGCATACTTTCATTAAATAAATCAATTCAAGCTAAAATTGAAGAGTCTACAATTAGGCTATACTGAGTCTGATCTATTTTAAGAGATTTTCTTAAAATTAAGTTAATACCTTTTAGAAAAATGTCACCTGGGGTAAAACTCCCCCTGCTGTTACCATGATTTGCATTTGTATAGCTCACAGCATTTTCATTTACATGTGAAAGCCTCCCCTAGAATTAGAGGGAGGGGGGGTCAGGGGGGGACAACTGCCAAGCAAGGCCCACGTCAATTTCCGACAATTTAGAAAAAAACATTAATATTACGAATGTTATATATTTTTATCTTCGTATCCGCTGAGCGGGACGTACTACGTCACTTCCGGAGTTTTCCGCGGATTCGTTTAAACGTTATTATGGTTCATAACTTACTGGAACAAAACTGAGCAACGTGTTGTTGCTGGTGACACAACCACTGACTGTATATATGTATATTGAAGCGATACTGATCACTGACTGTATATATGTATATTGAAGTGATACTGATCACTGACTGTATATATGTATATTGAAGTGATACTGACCACTGACTGTATATATGTATATTGAAGCGATCCTGGCGTTAAAGACCCGCTGATCGCTGCCCGATTCTTTGAAATGAATGGCCGCATTGCATTGGGGGATAGGCCTATCGGCTTTGAATGCGTCCAGCTCGGGTCATATCGTTATATTCTGTATTACAGCATATAGGCCTACTGTAATATTTCACCGGTAATAAGACCGAAATAATATTATTAAAATAAAGAAATGAATACCATGATAACATCTAAATAAATGTTGATAGATGTAGCGTTATAGTTTAAAAAATATAAATCAACAAAAAAGCAACCCAGCTTCCCTGGCCGAAATAGACCGAAATAATAACATTAAAAGAAATACATATAAACCATGATAATATCTCGTGAATAATGTTGATTAAAACAGCGGTTATTGGGCTAAAAATACCAATAATAACTGTCACAGATTTCGAGTTAAGGGGCGGGGGGCGTGTTTTTTTCTTTCGTCGATATTCGACGGTGAGGGAATAACATGAATGTCTATCTGACGGACCCCCTCGTCGAAAAATAACGTCAAGGGTACTCCTATTTCGTTGAAACTTGACGCCAGGGTCCTTGACCATGCGTCATACATTTGACGAGTAGGGAGTGAGACTTTGTTGTTTAGCCGGCCTCTTCACAGCAGTAATGTGGCGCCACATTTTAGAGCTCAAATCCAAAGAATGTTTCAGACTTTGTTAAAAATGTGAAAAAACAACATTAGCAAGAAACAACTGAGTCACTCAATTCTCACTGGCTACCAGCCAACGTGGCTGGTTGTAAGTATGATGGGTATCACTGTGGTTGTTCACTTGTACTTTATGTTTGCTGTTCTTAAAGTTAGGATACACCTTGCCCCATAGGTGATCTCAGCACTTCCTATGATGCTCCGTGATTTGGACACATATTGTTCTTACATAAACATTAGGGGGAAAATCCAAAGCATCATCTTTTGACCTGTTATCCAGAGGCCCGTTCCAGAAAGCAGGTTTAGTGAAAACTTTGAGTTGGTTAACCCTGAGATGAGGGAAACTCTTGGTTTTCCGTTTCAGAAAGAGAGGTTACTTAACCTCTGAGTCAGTTACTATGGTAACTGAGCCTGTGAACCTAACCTGTTCGGGAGCAGGTTTTCTTCAAGAAACCTCGAGTTCCTCTCAGTCTTCTCCCTCTGGGAGGAAGGAGACTTAGAGAAACGGGGAAAAAACTTGAGTTTCTCTCATTCTCCTCCCTCTCATTTACTCATTCATTCATTCATTCAGTCTGTATCAGGCTCATTTTAATGCAGTTGTTATCTGCATGGATAAAAGACGTATTCGTTTATGTTAGGCAGATTATAAAACGTTTTTTTCTCAAACATGTCATGTCCTTTTGTTGACGATCCCATTGATGAAAAAGCTGTATTAATTTACAGAGAGTTTACGTGGGTATTGAGTCCCGACTATAGATGTATTTTCATTTCCACATAACCGATTTGAGAGGTATTTTTTATCACAGTCCATTAGATATGTAGATACCTTATCCGTCCTCATATCACTAACATCAGCCATCGTGGACAGGCTTTAACATCCCTGCAGATTCTTTGTGTCGCATTACGTTTTTTGCAAACGGCAGTTTTCTTTATAACAGTGTAATAGTAAAGCCACTGTATGTAGAAACGTCAGAAAAGTGTGACTCACTCTGAAACGTTTTTTAAACGTCTTTGTTGGCCTAGTGTTCCCTGGACACAAAACAGTGAGATCCATTAAAAAGAAATAAATGATTATACATTATAGTTCTGTTAATGATCATGGTGCTGCAGCCTCAGAATGGGATTAGTACAGTTTAGTTTTTACTTTTTCGCCTGCAGGATGGCACCTGAATGAAATTATAGGTGTAATAGGCCTACAATTCCACTTTTCACCAGTAATATAAGTTTACTGTGATTAAATATGAAATTAATACTGTTAATGCATACGCATTGACTCGAGCAGCAATTTTCTGTCACACCAATTCTCTCTCTTTTGCAGCATCAGCCGCTGTCTTGCTTTTTTAACAAAATGCATGTTCAAACCATAGACAGTAGGTTCAAACTCGCTGTTTGTGTGCATGAGTATTTTTGATAGTATAAATAAAATTGAGTGGCCATGTCAGCAGGAGACTAGTAGGTTGATTTCCCCATCCTGATAAGCGAGTCGTCATCATTAGAGGACCTAGAGATGGTCTTGCTAGCTTGATCTCATCTGTGTTTAAATTTGAAAACTTCAGCCATCTTAGTCGGCAGGAGGTTAGCAGGAGGTTAGCAGAGTCAGCAGAAGACTGGCAAGTCTATTTCCAGATCCTGATGAGCGACTTGTAGCCACATGCCATCATCGTCCAACATCAATCACATATTGCACAACTAATATTTGTAAAATAGACAATAAAGCATACTTTTTATAGACAAAAAAGCAACTAGAGAGTTTCTGGGTCTTCTAGAACATCTACTGCCTACTAAACTTCCTATGTGTCGTGTCATGTTTGTTGTCTTGCTTGACTTCCTTCCTTGTGTTTTTTCCCTCCTTTGTGATTGTCTGTTGACCATGATGTGTTCCACCTGTTCATCAGCCCTCAGGTCACCTGTCTCTCGTTACAACCCTCGTTGCCACGTGTATTTAGCATGTCTGCTCGTCTTTGTCTGGCGTCAGTTTGTCATCCTACCTTGACTCCTGTTTTTCACTGCCCTCTCCTGGGTTTCTCCCAGGGTCACAACTCGCCTGTATTTCCCCCAATTTATGACACATTTTCGCCTATTTTTTCCTCAACCTATTTCTGGCACTACACAGTGAGTTTAAGCCTTAAGACTATAAAAGTATACAGTTTCCAAACAGATAACAACAGTTACACCAACTGTAATTATTGCATGCAAGTGATGCTGAAGGACAGAGAGCCTCGTCCTCTTCAGACGGAGAAAGAAATGGAGACTAAATGAAAATACTCAAGCAAGAGGGGCATGAACCCCAAATAACTAACAAACCCAAAACGCAAGGTCATAGGGTACCCAGGAAGCATGTGAAGTAAATCGGATGAACGGTTCTCGACTTATTTAATAATAATAATGATAATAATAAATTTAATTTATATAGTGCCTTTCACAAACTCAAAGTCACTTTTTAAAAGACCACACACACACACACACACACACACACACACACACACCTCCATTTATAGTCATTTTGTCACATTCAATGTCACCTGTTTAACCAGAGGAAAAGTAACTTGTTATTTTAACCCAAACCACCATCTTTTTCTAAAGTTAGGTTTTTGTGCCTTAACCTAACCTAACCAAACTACAACTGTTTCACAATGTTAACGACATGTTTAAAACAGCAACCTATATGTTCAATGAGATGTTAACCAACAAGAAGCTGCTGCTCTCTTCCAGCTTGTTTAAACTTGAGGTAAGTTGGCAGAGTGGGGGGGGGGGGGACACCTGTCTCACAACTGACAGAGAAAACAGGCCTTCACCTAAACCAATTAGTGGCAAATGGAGAACTCTAGTGGCAGCAAGGGTTGTTGAGAAATTAAATTCTAAAACGTTTTCATCCCTCCTTTAACGTAGTAAAAGTAAACATAAATCTCTAATCTACCTGAAATGTGAGAACACAAATGTAAGAAGTATCTCCTGGGATGTGGGTAAATGTTTACCACTCACTCATCCGTCACACACCTTGCAGCGCCGTAGCCCGAGGCTGGACTAGAGTCTGGACTCCAGATGTTTTTCTATTGCCTCAGATTTCTCTTGGACTCGTTGGTAATTGCACCAAGTCCTGCATTGCATACTTTTTTTCTAAAGTAAACCAATGAATCACGCTTGTTCAGAAAACAGGTATTTTTTTCAATTCAAAATCCATCTAGAACGGACATTGCCATTGGTCTCCTGGTATACGCCTGTCTGCATCATATGAGGAGGCATCGTTCATTTTAATTTAGGCCACAGACACACATGTTGTCGAGCACTTTGTAGCATGGATTCTTCAGGACAAGTAATAAGTTCAGTGGTGTAATGAGCCAACACCGGGCCCTTATGTAGGATTATCAAGGTGGGCCCCCCTGATACAGCACGTGATGACACAATGTCCACAAGTAAGCTACCATGAATAGGACAGGATAGGATCATAGAGACACAGCATATAAGAGATGAGATGACTGACAAAATCAGGAGTAGCCTACGCACACCACAACAATATAACACTGCTGGTGATGGGCGCACCATAACACATTGTTACTCACTGCTATGAGTAAGGGGGTCTACCAACTCTCCGTTAGCTTACGAGCTGGAAAAGCCAAACGTTAGCCGGGCCATTCACATTGTGTATAGAGTCGGTGGGCGGGCTTAACATAATGACGGCAGAGTTCTGACGGTTCTGCGTGAATTTCCTGCTTCTTGAAATTAAAGACGTTGGCTACTGCCGATAGGATACGGCAAAAGTTTAATCTATCAGCTAGCGTTGCTCTGGTTGGTTGGAGCGCTATCCTATTGTGTGCAGAGAGAATTTGAAAGACAACTGTTTATCCTGCCCCTCGGATTGAGCCCTGCCAATGGTGAGTTCCCAGGGCCAACATCTGGATGTGGGTCTGGCTTGTCAGGCTAGTCTTCATAGTGACAAAGCCATGGAATATTCTAAATTCGCAATTCAATCTGCAGCTCTACCAATCACGTTCAGTAAAGTGTATGTATTTCTGTGACTTTACTATAGTTATCAAAGCAAAAGCATTTAGCTTTCTAGTCTTTTTGTTAGCATTTTAGTTTTCATCTAACCATGTGAGTGTTCTCCAGCTTCATCAAACCCACAGAGAGGATAGTGTCTATGGGCGCTATCTTCCACATGGCGCAGCATGGGTGCAAGGCCGACGCAAAGCCTGATGCAAGTGTCTTTGCTATTTTAAGACCATCCAGCGCCCACGTCGTTTATTTAGCAAATGCACCTGCGCCCATCTGTGCACCCATGGGCGTGCTGGTCTCACAGGGAGGTGTGTTCAGCTGAATTATTGGTGTATTGCTATCTTGAGGCAATGGAAAGTGAACGCGCCGTTGACCAACAAAAACCTGGTCTAAAGTAGTAGTAAAATGCCCCTAGGCTCGTGCACAGCGTGCACACATTATGCTTGTTACACACACAGGGAAGTGCAGCAGCACACAAACATGCAAATTAAAGCTGCGAGCAGCATTGGACTGGCCCTCGTGCCTCTGCACTGTATCTGTCTCTGCTGTCATCTTAACCATCGAATACAACAACAGGAAATAACACTTGTGGACTTTGTTTCGCGGTGTTGGGGAATTCTTAAAATAACAAAACACCACAAAATTGTGCTTTAAAATGCGTTGTAACTCGCGTTACTGAGATTGTAACGAGTATAATATTACCGAAATTTAATTAGTAATGCGTTATATTACTGCGTTACAGCAAAAAGAAATACATTACTGTAATTGCGTTACTTTTATAACGCGTTACTCCCAACACTGGAAAATACAGAGGAATAAACAGCGAGGGGGGTTAAGAAAGTAAAAAGAGAAGTAAAAGGAAGGTAGGCTCCTTAAAGCTGTGGAGTAAAAGGTTACAGTGAGGTTAAAAGAACTTAATACTCACAGGTTCGGAGGCCTTGTGGGTGCTCAGGCTGTTGCCCGAAAGAAAGGGGCCCTCTTTGGGGACCCCCTGGGTCCACACAGTCTCCACGTTATTAAAAGAGGATACAAAGTCGCTCTAAAAGTTGATAAAAGGCCATCCTGTGTAGGTGGGGAGTTTATTAGTCTTCAGTGTGCACACACAATAAGTTCAGCTGACTCAGCCCTTAGCTTTCCTGGCTGGCTGGCTTGTTAAAACAATCCTCCATTAATTTAGCTGTTGCAGGTTAAAATCCTCCTGGGAGATTAAAATAATCACTGCTTTAAAAAAGGGTTAAAATCCACGTTATAAAGATGTCACTAAAAGGTTGTAAAATAACTTTAAAGTATAGCTCTCTATGTTTGGCCATGGAATGGCTTCTTCAGGAGAGAATAACTGCCCTCAGAGAAGGCCTTAGTTTAATAGACATGTTTTGGGGTGGGGCCACCATCACACCCCCCAACCGGTGGAAACAGGTGTTCATCATTAGCACTTTCAGCAGCGAGTGTGTGGACTCTGACAAGAGGAGGGAGCAATCTTTAAACTGCTATTACGTATGTTGGAGTCTGGACTCAAGACATTTTTTTCTATTGTCTCAGACTTGTCTTGGACTTGACCATTGGTTTCACCAAATATTAGAGTTGGTCTTGAACGAGTCCAGCACTTCATATTTTCTTTCTGAAGTAACTTTCTCCTTCAGAACAAAACCATTGAAGCGTGCTGGTTCAGAAAACAGGTATTAGTTTATTCATAATCCATCTAGAACGGACACTGACATTGGTCACCTATACTCCTGGCTGCATCATATGAGCCTGTATTATTATTATTATTATTATTATTATTATTATTATTATTATTATTATTATTATTATTATTATTAGGGGCTGAGCAGCCAAGCTGCGTGGAATCTATTGTATTTGTCTGTATTATTATTTATTCTTCTTTTTCCTAAGAAATCCATGTTCCCATGCACAAAAACTCACCCAACTTTGCACATAAGTCCAGTCCTATGCTAAACTTAATCAGTGTGATGTGTGTGCTAAGTGTCCTGATGGTGGCGCTACAACAGCCATCTAAAATTTTAAACTTTAAAAGTTCATAATAATTAAGCCATACATGCTACAACGTATGAACTAATGCCAAACTCTAGCCCCAGTAGAGCAGAAACTATGCTCTGCTGATACCTTGTAGCAATTTTGAAGTCCATCACTCTCTTCTTGAACCTGTCTGCTCCCACGTTTGTTTCAACTGACACCAAATTTGGGCAACTGCATCTCCAGACTGTCTTCCACAAATTTACCTTTCAGATTTTTGATTCATCAAAATACAGTAGTATGTACAAATCCTGCAATTTCTTCCAAACTAAATCTTTGATGTTCATGGAAAAAAATTCACAACATTGGAAGATCATAGATGTAGATTTGGTTTGCAAAATTTCTGAATTTTATCTAAAAAAGTGAATTTGTGTATTAATGTAGAATATTTAAATAATTAACAGTTCATATGGTTATGATTATAGACCATGTATTCATAATTTGACACCTCTTCCTGCTTAAAAACCCTTTCTGCACATTTGGCTTAGTATAGATTGACCTATTTTACTTAATTATAAGTGTTTGCTGTTTTATTCACCTGTTTTAGCTGGATTTGTTCAAGTAAGCTACAGAACAGGCCAGCCTGTTGAATATTGATGTTACTCTTTCATCTTTATCTTTAATTTTCATAATGGATTTTGGATTCTCAGTTTGATCCATTCACACTTATTAAAGATTATTCCATCATTATTTCTGATGCTACTATTGTGCTCTCATCCTTGTGGTGTATGTTACGTGTACCCACATACATCTGATCACAATTCTGCTAAATAGACTACATTGTTCGTCCTTTGATGAAGTGCAAACAATCATTGTTTCCATGGTAGCATTTTTTTCAGTGAATAACCCCATTGGAGTGTCCTGCTCTTTCACTTACTTTTGGGTGTACTGTATTTCTCAGCTCTGGGATGAGTGTGGTTTGCCACATTTGGTATACGTTACATACCTGAGGACATTTCCAATAAATCCCTTGATGATAATTATGACCTATTGTTTTTGCCTGTATTATTAGGGGCCGAGCAGAGAAGCTTTTTTAGATTTCGGCCACAGACACAATGTCACTGAGCACTTTGTACCGTGGATTCTTTTTAGTGACACCTGTGACACCTGTCTATAGACTCATTTGATCCTACAGTGTTGTTACACTGTAAAAATAATGCAAAATGATTATCTTAAAATAAAATATATAGTGTATCTTGCATCACATACATTATGAACAAGTACAAAGTGGTCTTGAAGAGGATTTAAAAAGGTTGTCTTGACTACACCACTATCACCTTGTCATCTCAACTACTTTACTTCAGTTCTATCCTGCAAAATACAAGTCAACAGCTCCATCTTCTGGCAGGTCAGCAGAGCATTTCATGAATAACTGTCAGTTTAAGTGTTCAGATAATGTAGCTCTACAATGAACAATCATTGTTGCATGGCCCAGGCTGCTATACTAAGGGTGTTTTTACAGGCATCTGTCATCCAAGTGGACCGAAAAGTGGACCGCCTAAAAACGGACTCAGCCTTTAACACCTGCCTCATTTAGTTTGGTTGAATCCCACTAGGGTTGGTTTTCCCCCTTGGTGCGGTCCGTTTTGGGCAGCTTTGAATGCAGCAATCCCACTCAGATGCCCAGCAGTATGAAGTCTAATAAAACACCTAATTATTTATAGTCATTATTGCCTCTTGTCATTTCACATCAGTGTGAAAAATCAATAAAAAGACAATATTACATAGTGAATATGTCTGTTTATTATCATATGTCACTTCACAACAAATCGCTATGCTATGTAAAATTAAATAAATGACAATAATTCTGATCATTTTCAAATAAAATTGCAACCCATTACACTAAACATAATTTTTGTATTTAACTTTTCTGTCCTGATTATGTTTCTTCTGAAATGTGACTGCAATGATCTGATGAAATGTAGATTATCCTGTCTTTTCAAATAATCTATTTTTTTACTTCTCGCAAAAGGACTTCATAGTGCTTTAAATAATCCTGTCATAAAGACAAGAAATGTTATATATTGATCAAATATGAATGACACTAAACTGAAAGGGCTAAAATAACTTTGTAAAGGGGCCAAGATCTTTTTGTACTGACAGTTTTATGTGAAACACAAATAATTCTGTTCATAAGTGATGTTTTTCATATACCTGATGATAAAGTGTGGTTGGTCAGGAGCATCTATTTCATTTCTGTTTGTAACTAAATGGACACTAATTACTTGGATGATGCTTTCACCAATATAGTGACATGAATATAAAGCTTTAGTAGCTCTTTTGTTGTGTTGAGATGACATTCTTCCTATCATAAAGAAAAACAAGTTTCCCCGGAAAAAATACTCTTTATATGTGTAATACATATGTAAATATGTGATTACTTAAAAACAGTATATGGTGCTTATGACTCTTCTCTTTAAATGCAGCAGCATCAGAGAGACAAAATACACAACAAGATAAAGCTGAAGAACAGGTCTTTCAATTGTTGATCATACACACTTAGACTTTTAGACAGAAAAGTATATATTCACTTCTGTATTTGATAACTCACTCACTGAACAGCAGGACCATATTCATTCATTTAACTAGGACCAAGTCTGGATCTCAGTCCCTCCACACTCTCTACAGCATGTTGGTCTCACAGGAGCCAGGCTGCAGGATCTGAAGAGTAACTATGAGTTTACCTGCTTTTCTAAACCAGGGTAAACAAGGCATAGATCACAGGGTTTAGACAAGAGTTACAATAGAACACAAAGGGAAATTATAGGCGCAGATGGAGAATTGACCAAGCTGTCACCTGCAAGAGAGACAGAGTAAAATGGGCAGAAACACATTAGAAACACAAGTACAAGAACACCAAGAGTCCTGGCTGCTTTCAGCTCTGATTTCTTTGCCTTTGGAGTCACTGAAAGCCGGAGTGTGACAGCTGTAATGAGAGCGCATGGCACGAGCCTGAGACACAGCCACGGCAAATACTCTCAGATACAGAGCCATGATGACAGTAACTGGAACAATAAAGGTCAAAACAAGATCAACAGTCACAGAGATATTGTCAATGACTAACACACATTCTCCGTAGCAGGAATTATACCTCCCTGGTTGAGTCAGGAGATTCTTTAAATATAGAAAGCTGTAGGAAACAGAATAGAGCCAACACAGACAAACACAGAGTTTAACTCTACTCCCAGTGACTTTAGTGTTGTAATGCAGAGGGTCACAAATAGCCACATAACGGTCAACTGATATGAGCACCATGTCAACTATTGAGGATACGGTAATGATGGTTGATAGATAATTATAAAGAAAACACACAAAGTCACCGAAAAACCAGCAGGATGTTTTTCTGAAGATTTCTCCCGGCATCAGCAGGAGGCCCACTATAAAGTCTGAGACAGCCAGAGAGAGGAGGAGGATGTTGGTGGGTGTGTGGAGCTGCCTGGAGGGAAAGACAAAAGCACCATTACACCAACAAGAGTGAAAAACAAAGTGTTCAAAATAAAAAATAAAGATGCATATGAGTTTGAATATTTTCCGATCCACCACATACGTTTAAGTGTAGACAGTTAAAATGACTTGGTTGAGGTCACGGTGGACAGAAAGCAATGCTTAGTATGAACAACAGTCTCTGGCAACAAAATTTCAATCAATTTGGTGCAACATTATTCAGTTCTAGTTCACAGACAATTCTTCTAAATGTACAGCAGCTGTTCACATTTTTAAGTTACATATCCTGTAGAGAGAAGCTGAGAAGTTAGCATTTGCCTGTAATGGGAGATAGAGATGATGATGAGCAGGTTGAGAGTCACAGTGATCAGAGAGATAGAGTACAGCATCATGTTAATGAGCAGTGTTTGGGGCCAAGGAGACAAGGGCTTCCTGCAGGAGGTGTTTGGGAACTTTGGAAAGCAGAGCTGGGCTCTGTCCTCAACCTCCATCTGCAGAGATCTGCAGATAGCTGCAGCTCTGGCAGCTTTCTGAACTAACCGGAGTCATGTAACTGATTTATCTCTCTCACATTCTCTTCATCCCCTCCTCCCTCTCAGTCCCTGTTTGACTCTGATTCCCCTCCTCCCTCACTCTGCACATCCCACCATCATCTTCATCACTTTCTCTGTAACACTGCCTTTCTCACTGTCTCTCTATCCAATCTCTCCTTTTTAACTCTCTACCCTTGTTTCATTTCCTTTGTCCTATTATTGTCATAGAGATTACATTTCAATTTATTAAAACAGTAGTCTTGCATTTCCAGCTCTATCTCTACAGCCATGTAGAGTAAAGTCTGGCTACACCACAGATGCATTCTGGTATAGGAAAAAAAAAAATTAACCCAATCACAATTGACACGGGAGGCGCCAAGGTCTGGATGCAAAATAGTCTCGGGAATGAAATTGTTTTGGTGAAAACGCCACACACGATATGAAATTATCTTAACTCACACAATACAGTAATGTGAGCTATTTAAATTAGCTAGATACATGGTTAAACCTCATTTGCTCTTACTGCCGTGTGTACTTTTTCCATAGCAATCCCACCAATAGGCCCAGAAAACTCTACCTAATGACTCGCCTCAGTCAGTTGAAGTTAAGCGGCATTTGAACCATACACAACAGTGGCTAAGCTGTGTCATTCTCCCCAGCTGACCAAATATGGTCACTTCGGTCTTCAAATTACCAAGATAGTGTTGGCCAAAATGCAACTCCTAACTTCAAAACAGCAGTCCACAAACCAATGGGTGACTTCACTGATGCTACGTCCATTATATTTACAATCCATGGTTTGCTGTCTGAGGCCCAGCCAATCAGTGTCGTGTGCAGAGCCTCTACTGACAGCTGAGGGCATGATTTAAAGGGAAATTTCACCGCTGGAAAGCTGAATATATCTTTAAATTGGGTCACTTATGTAGTAGAAATGTGAAAAAAAAAATTAAATTGGTGCCTTCTAGGCCAAGATAAGACAGAAAATGTGTTTTTGGCTCATATGGATGAAAGACATCAAATCCCAGAATGCACTTGCTTTGCTGCTGTATGAGGCCACTCCCAAGCCACGCCTACCCTTTACAGACAGACAGTGAGACGATCAACTCAACAAGTGTGTTTTATCGTCATTTCAACCATATACACGAACAAACGTTTCACCGTGGCTCAAGTGGTGTTACACATTTAAAACATGCTTTTTTTGGCTACAGCTGATACATTATCCGGACTTCTTTCAGCGGATTGATTGATAGCTCCAGAGTAAACAGAACTGTGTCCATGGCAACGCTCTGCTATGCATGGCAACGGTGTGTTATCCTTAGCAGCGGTCTGTTGTCAAGAAATAACATACTGAATTCTACATTAAAATTCAACCAAGCCATGTAATAAAAGAAGGCTAACTCATAGCTACTAGCATTAGCTCTTGGTGGGCTGCGGTATAAACATTGAGTATAAACACAGCCGTACATTTGCGTGGGATGTAGCTAGAATTGTCGGCATTTTACAGTCACAAACTCCACCAGCAGTTAGCAGTTACTTGGATACAAATCACCCCATTTCTGCAACAGGCAGTCCGGGGTAACACAGCCCACCTCCACTAGTAGTCTTACCCGGTGACAGCAGGCTGGATTGTCCACAGCAATATTTCCACAACAACAAAAACACAGCACAGCAGTCTCTGAACTCGCGTTGGGAGTTTTGTTGAAGTTGGATGTAGTCCAGTTTGTTTAATGAGCGGACACTTGCAAGCACGATTGGTGAACAGATGGCTGGCTAGCATTAGCTTTCCACCGGCACACTCGTTCAACGCTCCCCACTGATGAGGTCACTTTACCGGCCACAGGAATCGAGCCCCACCGCTTGCGTAGTGTGTCGAATATTGCGTCCGTAATAAAGTGTCCTGCATATTCTACCATTTGTGTGCATCCCGTCCCAGAAATGCTTGTTACTAATCCTAGCTTCTGGGGAGTTTACTCCCCGGAGTCCTGTTTTTTCACCCAGCGTATTTCCTTGGAGAACGTTGGCACCAAGATCCTGGTTCAGCTGTCGCCGTGGTCCTGCTGCACTCCCTGCTGAGCTCAGCGGTGCCCTGCAATGTCTTGCTCCGTCCGGCTGAACCCTGCTGCTTCCTGCTATGTCCATCCATGCTCTGCTGGGCCACGCTACATCCTGTAATGCCCTGCAGCGCACTGATATGGCATGAACTACTACGACTACCATTTGAAGTCACTGTTCCATTATCAATGTGACTATTATTGCCACTGTTCATCATATCCCCAACCGGTCCGTCAGACACCGCCTACCAAGAGCCTGGGTCTGTCCGAGGTTTCTTCCCAAGAGGCAGTTTTTCCTCGCCACTGTCGCACTGCTTGCTTTTGAGGGAATTACTGTAATTGTTGGAATTGTTGGGGCTTTGTAAATTATAGAGTGTGGTCTAGACCTACTCTATCTGTAAAGTGTCTTGAGATAACTTGTGTTATGATTTGATACTATAAATAAAATTGAATTGAAGCTGCACGGCTTCCAGAAAGGCTGCTCTTGTGTATCCTCGTCCAATGGCTCCTTGATGCTCGGCCCTCTGTCCTCTGGGCAGAAATAAGAGCTTTGAGACAGCCTTCACCGAGGAGGGACAGAACAACTTCCGGTTCAGCCGAGGACTGAGGAGTCGAGGAGCTTTCAGATAAGGGTGATGAGATACAGCCCTGGCTTCATCGAGACATTGCCCTGCATGCTGAGCCTCCTTCCTACTAGACAGACGGAGGAATGTGCAGCAGCAGCTCCAGACATGTCGAGTTAAACACAACCACACAGGCCAGAGGAGTGTGTTTACAGTGTGTTGCACTTCTGACATCACAAAGTTCACTTTATGACTCATAACTTCTAAACCACAGGACCCTTCTTTCTCCCTCTGACCTTAGTTATCCCCTTCATTCCTGACCCTAACCCCAGAGGAGATACCTTTCTGGATGACGTCACATTATGTGCCAGCAAAACTTGTACCAGGATCAAATCATTTTCCAGATAACCCTGCTTTTTAAGCTCCCAGTGCCATCTCTGAGCCGGTGCCAGAGTTTGCCGAAGAAGTCACATTCTTCAGGGAGAAATTGTTTGCAAGCTCTGCTCCAGAACCTGTCTATCCTGAGCCTGTTCCAACCTAGTTTAAATCTTCCAAGCTTTGCTCCCAGACCTCCAGTGCTTCCATGGGCCCTCCAGCACCTCTCTGGAGTCAAGCAGGTTGCCCGCTAGCCCCGTGCTTGATTCCCTGCCAACTTCTAACTACTATTCTTGGCCTGCTAGCAAAGCGAACAGTCAGCAAGCCTCGGTTCTTCCCACTTCCCCTCTGTCCCCTCCATTGCAGTCTCTCTGAACCAAAAGTTGCAGAACCAGAACAAGTAGGATTATATGTTCTTCAAACCAAATGACAATATAGGTTGTTTATTCGTACCCTCTAATACTACCCATAGGAGCATTATATGAATTAGCACATTATTGTTGGCATGAAAATACGCCCCACTACTTTTATTTTCAAGCAGGACACTGTGACCTTATTTTCAGTTTGACTCAATTGCTATGGCCACTTCCTTACATTTTTGGTGTACTCCGGCAGCACATCACCCCTAACGCTAACCCTCTTTACCTGCTAAATCCTCCACTGTATTCACCAGCTGGTCTCTAACTGTATATTTGCTGCTGAGCTACACCAAACTCTTTGGTACAGTGGGTTTTAGAGTCCTGAAATGGACTCTGATATGTGGTGAGCATCTGGGCCCCCTCAGAGCGCTCTGAGTGTCTATGATAAAATTATAAATGTATTGAATTATTATTATTATTATTATTAGAGCTCTGAGAGTAAACCAAAACAGCAAGGTTTTGGGCCTTAAAACAAACAAAAAACTGTGATTTAGATCTGCACAGTCGGGGGATAATTCTCTGTGGATTTTTGACTGGCAGTAACGCCTTTACACATGCTAATTGAATCCCTTTTTACTCTAAAAAATAAAAAAATTCTGATTGATTAAATTATTGTACTCATGTCAGACACAATATCACCTGAAAAAGCATCAGTAATGTTCAGTAATGATTACATCACATGTTGATGGGTTCATGCTGATGCTTGTTTGTCTTCACACCTCTGATTGCAGGGACACCTCATTGGTCGAGATGTCATCACCTGACTAACCCATGCAGGTGTGAACAAACTTCCTGTCCAGAGGGGTTCAGCACACCGCCTTTAGGAGCCACTAATGGGCTGCAAAACATTGTTCATAGAGAGGACAGATTAAATCTCACGGGACCTGTTGGGAACTGTTTGAGTGTCTGACGAAGCCCACTATACACAACAAAGTAAATGGTCATTTAGCCCTTCAAACACTGATCTATTGGGAGATGAGTTTGGCACTTCAGTTTTAGCTCTGCTCATTAAGATACCATACTGTAGCATACACACAAACTTTGTTTCATTTAACTTGCTGAAGAGTTTTAATGCAGTTTTTATTTTGAATACCGTATGATTGTAAAAAGGGCCTGAAGTTACCTTTTTTGGCCAGCAGCCACACAGGCTTTTTATCAGCCAATGTTTTGCCTGATGAAGGTGAAATACAAGAAATGCACCAGCATTGTTCTACCCGCCGACGTGGCAGGTAGACTCACAGTTTTACCCGCCAAAGGCAAAATTCACCTGTATTTGGAGCATGGTTGGGTGTTGATTTCAGGCCCTTGTTATATGTGTGAGGGGTATCACTGTGGTTATAGTTATAGTTGGGATACACTTTTAGGAGGTGTTAGCACTTCCTATGTTGATCTGTGATTTGGACATTAGACATTAGAGGAAAAAGTCAAAGCTATGTCTTTTATGACTTGTTATCCAGCAGTTTGTTGTATTTTCTAATTTGTCAAACAATCACAGGACTGTAACCCAGAAGACTGGGATTAGTGTCCTGTTTTAAAATAAATGGTGATTTTTTTGTTTTACTATTACACAAATAAGATCTTTTTCTAATTATAACTAAGTAGTGCCGGTGCCTTTACGGGCGGGAGAATGGTGGGTTGATTTCCCGATCTTGATAAACGACTAGTAGCCACATGTCATCATCATCCAATGTCAACTACATTAAGCAAAACTACCTGTTTTACTATCTGTAAAATAAACAATAAAGCATACATTTTACAGCTCTGACGGGGATACAGCTGGAGATTTACTGCATCTTCTAGAACATCTACTGCCTACTAGAACTTCCTATGTGCCGTCTTGTTTGATGTGTTGTTTGACTTCCTTCTTGTGTTTTTTCCCGCCTTTGTGATTATCTGTTCACCCTGATGTGTTTCACCTGTTCATCCAACCCAGTCTCACGGCAGTTCGTGAAATGGTCACGTTATTTAATCTATGGATTTGTGTACAAGGACACGTTTTTCAAATCAATAGATTAATAATAACGGGACCATTTCACGAACTGCCGTGAGACCGGGTTGGTTCATTAGCCCTCAGGTCACCTGTCTCTCGTTTCAACCCTTGTTGCCCTGTGTATTTAGTCTGTGTGCTCGTCTTTGTCTGGTGTCAGTTTGTCACCCTACCTTGTGTTAAGAAGTTCTTCCTATGTGCTGACAGATTTATGTTTATTTACTGGAAAATAATAAGAAAAAAGACAATTATCACATTAAATAAACACTTGTGTGATGATCTATTGAGAATTCCAGAGCTGGTAGCAACACTCTAATATTTTTTCCAACTACTTCATCTACTTCTGCAGTCATACTTGCAAACCCTCCCCATTTTCCCAGGAGACTCCTGTTTTTCATTGCCCTCTTTTGGTTTCCTACCAGGGTCACAGCTCTACTGTTTTTCTCCCAATTTATGACACATTTTCACACCTATTTTTTTCCTTTTTGTCATCTCAACCTGGTTCTGGCACAACACAGCAAGTTTAAGCAGCGAGTTTAAGCCCTGAGACTCTAAAAGTATACAGTTTCCATACAGACAACAATACAGCTACACTGAATGTCGTCATGGCATGTGATGCTGAAGGACAGAGAGCCTTGTCCTCTTCAGACGGAGAGAGAAATGGAGACTAAACTAAATACTCAAGCCAGAGGGGCTTATGAATCTGCGTTCTGTCCTGAGAGTTAAAAGAACTAGTGCATTGCCCGTTCAAAATGTGCCTGTTTGGAACGGGCCGATTACTTGGCCTGTGGCATTACTATTTGTAGCTTTCTCCAGAACAATTGTACACCAAAATGACCTACACAAGGACCCAAAGCACTTAAAGGGGAACTATGCAGTTTTTTAGCTTAATTTACCTTAACTGAACAGCTTCAGAGTCATTGGAATTATTACATGACTTTTTTTGGGTTGAATGGTGGCCGTCTTGCTCCCCCGTAGCGCCTGTGAGTGGAAAAACCACCCTTGCAACTTCAGCGTCAGGAAGTATTGCGTGATATCCGGTCTCGCAATGTAACAAATTTCTTCACGGCACTGCACACATACGCCCATTTAGGTACTGGCTAGCTATAAGAACTAGGTAGTGATGAAGTTTTTCACACTATCGTCATGGCTGAGCCAGTGTAAAAGAAGCCGAAAGCTAGGAAAGCATTGTCAGAGGAACAGAGAAAGAGGAAACGACAGACTGACTGAGCGACGAGTAAGACACGAGTAAACATAGGAGCTGCCAAATATCTATTCTGAAGCTGTAGGGGGAGCTCTATACAGAAACCTGCCAGCACAAAGAGAGAAAACAGAGAAGAAATTGCCAAAACTGCATAGCGCCTCTTTAATATGCAAACTGAATATGATTTAGTGTCAGGCTTTTGCTTGATTATGTGTCTGCAAAAAATGCCTTTTTATTGAGTTTCCTCTTAGTGAAATGCTCTGAGTGAATTTAAGCTGAGCTTTTTTTAGTTTTTAGGTTTTAGTTTTATTAATTGTATTAATATCCAATACTTTCCAAACTGCTCCAAATTAACCCTAACTAACTTACTAACTAACTAACTAATCATGAATGACAAGTAAACATTGTGGGCGTGAGAGTGAAATGAACACTAAACTTAGACAGTGATTTCACAAAAACTTTAAAAGATGTCAAACTGCTGAGATATAGCCTAATGGCTGAATTGTTCATGAATGGTTTAAGTTTGAATGGCATCTGTAGGTGAAAGTATGAAGGAGGAAAGATATTTTGAAGTAGAAGAGGATTTCAAAGCCTGCTCTCATTGACTTTATTGTTAAAAAAAAATTAAAAACTTAATATTTTAAAAAGTATAAATAGCAGAACAAATGTTGCAGTCCCATCATGTACTTTAAGAGCTAACATTTTTTTATATTTGAATATGTTTTGTAGCTGAACGTATGCAGAAGTTAGAGGCGACCAAAGAAAGAATCAGTTAACAATACTGTGAATGCTGTTAAATCAGCATTCACACAATGATCCGTCTGCATTGAGGCCACTTCCACCACATCCACACTATGACATCTTTAAAAGATGCTTCATATTATCAATTCAGTCATAAATAAGTCTTGACAAGCCTTTTCCTCGAACATCATCAGCAGGAATATCAACAATTCTAGTGCCTTATTTACTTCTGTTGAAAAGTGAACCTACATAGTTACGTCATGACCAGTTTATTTACTGACTCAGTGTGTGCAAGTATCTGTCCTTGTTACACACATACTCTACATACACACACATACTTTTATGGGCTGGAATCGTTAATCGTTTTTTGGGGGGGATTTTTAACGACATTATATTATTATTATATTATATTATATTATATTATATTATTATTATTTTTGACATACTGTAATATGACTTCTTTTTTTTTACTTTTTTTTAACATTACTATACTATAGTATATACTATACTTTTTTCGACATACTATACTGTGACTTTTTTTTAACTTTTTTCGACGTACTATACTATGACTTTTTTCGACATACTATACTGTGACTTTTTTGACGTACTATGCTGGGACTTTTGGGGACTTTTTTCAACATATTATACCATGACTTTTTTCGACATACTAAACTGTGACTTTTTTGGACTTTTTTCGACGTACTATACTATGACTTTTTTTTCGAATACTATACTATGACTTTTTTTTTACTTTTTTCAACATACTATACTATGACTTTTTTCGACATATTATACTATGACTTTTTTCGACATATTATACTATGACTTTTTTTCGACATACTATACTATGACTTTTTTAGGACTTTTTTTCGACATACGAAGTCCCGGCCCTTCCAGTGGACCTCATGGGACCTTAACTCGGAAAAAATATGAACGGTAGTGAACGGGGAGAGGCAAATTATTTTTTGATCCCGTTTGAATTCAGCCATGGATTACAAATATGATGTTCGTCAATTTAAAAGATAATTTTTCAACCGAAGAAAGTCTCAGTTAGCCGTAGGTTTGTCGTAGTACCACTTAGTTTAGTGTTAGTGGACTACATCTCCCGTCTCACACAACCTACCTCACCTAGCTTGATGCTCGGCTTGCTAGCTAGCTAGCTAGCTTAGCTCTGTTAAACAACACATGTAACATTATCTTACCTGATGTGTTTTATCCAGTGACGTGTTCTCAGCAGAGAAGCAAAAGAACAAGCGAGATCCTCTGCTCATTAGAGTAATGTTACATCCTGGTACGATACACAGAGACATCGTAGCTTCAGAGAGACGTCATCCATGAAGTGTGAAGTCTTTCTAATGACGTATTTTCACAGTTATATACTTCAACAGTTTAACAATAAACTGAGAAACTTTCTGCGGTTGAAAAATAATGTTTTAAATTGACGGACATCATATTTGTAATCCATGGCTCAATTCAAACGGGATCAAAAATTAATTATTATCTCTCCATTGACCCTCGTTCATATTTTTTTGAAAGATAAGGTCCCATTGACCGGAAGTAGAAGGGCGGGACTTCGGCTCTCTATATTTTGACTTTTTAGACTTCTTTTGACATACAATACTATGATTTTTTTCAGACTTTTTTCAACATGTTATACTATGACTTTTTTTGGGACTTTTTTCAACATACTATACTATGACCTGTTTTGACTATATTCAACCTAAATTAGTATGAATTTTTTAGGAGTTATTTGGACTTATTTTTTACTATTTTCAACATACTATACTATGACTTTTTTGGACTTATTTCGACATACAATACTATGGCTTTTATTTACTTCTTTCAACATACTATACTTTGACTTTTTAGACTTCTGTTGACATACAATACTATGACTTTTTTTGACTTTTTTCGACATACTATACTATGACTTTTTTCAACAGGTGCAGGTGGTGCGTTTGGAGGCCCACGCTCCATGGCTGCAGCAATCCTCTCCAGACTTGAGGAGATGCGCCCGAGAGGAGCAGCAACATCGCCACCCGGTCAAGACGGCATTTATTACTTTGCCGCATCCCGGACAGCTCCCGCTGGCGTGCGCCAGGCAAATCCACCGTCATAATAGCAATCTGCCATGGAACAAGCGCGCCTGCTCTTAAAGGGAATGTGAGATGACGCTCTGATTGGTTTATTGCACGTTACGCCCAAACCACACCTAGCTACTTCAGACCAACCCATTTTAGATTTGCGTCGGGCGCAAGACTCATTTATCCCGCCGGTATAATAGCAACAGCGCCCGAGATCCGCCCACAAAGCTACTTGCGTTTTGCGTTTCATACTTGCGTTTCAGATCGTTAAAATAGGGCCCTATGACTTTTTTTGGACTCTTTTTGGGACTGGGTCTGTCCAAGGTTTCTTCCTAATAGGGAGTTTTTCCTCGCCACTGTCACATTGCTTGCTCTTGGGGAATTATTAGAATTGTTGGGGCTTTGTAAATTATAGAGTGTGGTCTAGACCTACTCTATCTGTAAAGTAACTCTTGTTATGATTTGATACTATAAATAAAATTGAATTGAATTGAATTGAACATACTATACAATGACCTTTTTTGGACTTTTTTCAACATACTATACTATGACATTTTTTGGACTTTTCGACATACAATATTATGACTTTTTCGACTATTTTGGACTTATTCTGACTTATTTTCTACTTTTTTCGACATACTATTCTATGACTTTTTAGGACTTTTTTCAACATACTATACTATGACTTTTTAGACTTCTTTCGACATACTATACTATGACTTTTTGGGGCTTTTTTCAACATACTATACTATGACTTTTTTGGGACTTTTTTCAACATACTATACTATGACTTTTTTCGACTATTTTCGACCTACTATACCATGACTATTTTCAACCTACTTTAGTGTTTTTTTGGACTTATTTGGACTTATTTTTTACTTTTTTCGACATACTATACTATGACTTTTTTAAATTTACTTCTTTCGACATACTGTATTATGACTTTTTTAGGACTTTTTTGAACATACCATACTTACAATACTATGACTTTATTTGGACTTTTTTCAACATACTATACTATGACTTTTTTGGGAACTTTTTTCAACATACTATACTATGACTTTTTTCAACTATTTTTGAACTACTTTACTATGAATTGTTTTGGACTTATTTGGACTTATTTGTAACTTTTTTTAACATACTATACTATGACTTTTTTTGACATACTATGTATTCTGGCTGTACCTGTCTGAGTAGCTTGTTTAGTAAGTGATTCATATTTTTATCAGGATTATTTAGAATAAATCTGTCATTTTCCTATAATTTTCTTATTGTCAACAAATCCCATGAAAATACTAAAAACACCAATGATTTTATCCTTATGTTGTGCCAATGCATGGATAACCTGCAGTGTGTAGCGAAGGCCTCCAGGTGTCACCGTAACGCTGGCGTAAAACTGCAACCTCAGTGTTGGTGAAATCTGTTCACATTCCTTCAATCTCTGCTCCATTCTGTCAATATCTAGTCTCTTATAGCCAGCTCTAGAGTATGGTCTGGCTACACGACAGATGCATTCTGGGAGAGGACAAAAAACACTCTGGGTTGTTTGCATTTCTTTGAACCAATCATAATCATCTTGGGCGGCGCTAAGCTCCGGACGCAGCAACGGTGGCTCTGCTAAATAGTCTCGGGAAGGAACTTGTTTTTGTGGAACATTTGCACCCCACAAAAGAAAACGCCACATACAATATTAGTTAAATGTTGACACAATACAGTAACGGCAACACACACAGACAGAGGAAGGTGGTGCCGGATGTCGGGCAATTATCCTGGAAATGTACCTCCATTGATCCAGAAATGTATTTCCATTGATTCGTGCTTCATGTAAAATCTATCCCTCAGTGCAATCCAAACATATTTTGGCTGCACCGTTTGAAACCATCATTTACACGCAGCTGTCAGCCACGAGCAGCTCCACACCAGCCTACATTTGATTTCACACAAGAGATTTCTCACAGTAATGGCTGCCAGGTGTAATGACGAGCAGCGGCGGTGACGAGACGTGACAGCGGCGGCCGGGGGAAATGAAGGAACGTCTCGACGACGCAGCTGACAAAGAGAACACAAAGAGCCGAGGCTAATTACAGCCGCTGTCAACAGGGCTTTATTAAAGAAAACACACACACACAAACACACACTGATTGATTTTTTTTGGCCAGCAGGCATGTTGGCTGCTCAAATGTTTTATTTTTCTTCCTTTTTTAAATGAGATGAATTCAAAATAAAACCGACTTGTGAAAACGTCCCAGCTGGCAGCTGCCACTTCAGTATATCATTCACATACAGAATACTGCATGTTTGTACAATAAGTCACCTTTTCCAGTGGTGGAATGTAACTCTGTACAGTTACAGGTTTCTATTTTGATTTTTTTTCGATTGCTAAACGACACTGGGCACAACTGAAGCCACATGTGCAAAATCATCTATCTACAGTCTGCATTACCAACAGTCACCTGAGCTAAACGGTTCACATCACCTGCACAACTCATTCACAGCAACACAACTCTTCACACACGTCTCAGAACAGGCTCAGTGCAGCCACACACTCAGAACAATCCCCATCTTGGGGTGGCAATAGCTCAGTCAGTAGGGAGTTGGTTTGGGTTGCTGGTTCCAGTCCCCAGACGGACCAAAGTATGGTGGTGGACTGGTAGCTGGAGAGGTGCCAGTTCACCTCCTGGGCACTGCCAAGGTGCTCTTGAGCAGAGCACCTTTCCATGGGCAGCTCCCTCACTCTGGCATCTCTCCATTCAACCTGAGCTCACAGAGGTCCGCGAAATGAACACGGCCCGTTAACTCAAAATCTGTGGCAGATTTCCGTGATTTGGTTCCGTGACGGTTGGATTTAGGAAAAGAAGAAAGCGATTTTAGGAAACACGGAATTTCGGCCTTTCATACTACTCGCTACCGTAGTAGCTCTTAATGCTACGTCATCTTCTCATCGACTTTACATTGGCATTGTTTTCTGTGGTGTTCACACGGAATGTGTGAAATTCCGTGTGAACACCACGTAATGAGCTGTTAACAGTTTGTGATCATTTCACAGATTTCTGTGAGACCAGGCTGATCCATTAGTCAGTCCTTCCAGAAAAATTCCAGTTTTTTTGTGATTGTTGAAGGCAAAAATCCTTGATTATGGGGCACGTTTTCTTAAAAAATGCGATGGAATATGCGAGATATTTAAGCAATTTTATGTGATGAAATTGCGGGAACTTGCAAAACTGCGGTTTGATGCAAAAGAGAAAAATAAAGCGATTTACCCCCCCCCCCCCAACACCCTGCTTTTCGATGATGTTCACGTTGTATAATGACGTCACTTCATTACATTCCCATGGCAACAGGGGAACATGGCTGCTCTTGTGTGAAGTAAACGCAACATTTTTCAACTTTCTGCTGAGATATATGTGATTTTTTTGCAATGAAAATGCGGGGATTATGAAATTGAGTAAGCCCCGCATATTTTGCAAGGAAATTGGCAATTTATGCGGCGAAAGTGCGACGTATTTAAAAGAATGTTATTCTATCTATATTTAAATGTTTTTCTGGAGGGACAGATTAGAGGGTGTAGAGGTACTGAGTGTAC
The DNA here is from genome assembly GCA_025617405.1 of Perca schrenkii. Classification (NCBI taxonomy): domain Eukaryota; kingdom Metazoa; phylum Chordata; class Actinopteri; order Perciformes; family Percidae; genus Perca; species Perca schrenkii. Next base: position 35,629,072 of record CM046797.1, on the reverse strand, counting down.
AGGCCTGTGTGTAATGTGTTTAATAATGACAACAGAGTGAAAACATTGTAATTTCCCTTGTGGGATTAATAAAGTATAAATTATTATTATTATTATTATTATTATTATTATTATTATTATTATTATTATTATTATTATTATTATTATTATTATTATGACGGCACACACTGTCACTCAGAACACACTGACAGTAAAAACACTGTCTTTTCATTTTTATAGTTTGAATAATTTAAGGGACTTCACACTAATTAATAGTTTATTTAAATAAAAAAAATCTAATTCTTTCACATTTCTATTTAATAACATACCAGTTTTTGTAGGAAACACAAAGGAATGAAAATCAACAGTTTGCTTCAATAAAAACGAATTTTTTTTGCAGCCAAATTTCAAAACATTTTTATAGGTTAAAATATTTTTGAGAAGTGATGTGAAGTTTAGTTTTGTTTCCTGCAGTTGTTGTATGTATGAACAACATGTACAGATATGTAGCAGCCAGTAGCAATATAAGCATACTTTGCCTGTAGTAGTTTATGTAATGACTTCAAATTTGAAGATCTTGTACTTTACTTGAGTCGTTCTTCACCACATGTAGCTGACAAATGAATATTTTTACACACAAAGCATATGAGGAGTTTATTAAATCTGATGTTTATTTACAAATTCAACTCATCAGTCTGGAAAGCATTGCCGAGCTCACTTGGAGAATGATCTTTTAAAACTGACAAACACCACATGTGTAACTCATGGCTCAATTCAAACAGGATTTAAACATTATTTGTCTCGATTAGGGTGAATTTGTGCGTGTTGTAGCAGTGTTTTGCCATTTGAGAACGAGGTGGCTAACCGCTAGCAGCGCTAGCTTCGTGCTAGTAGTCCTTACCTAGCTAATGAGCATGTGCGACTCCCAACAAAGATGTTACAGCAGTGCGAGGTCTCACTCTGTAGCTAAAACAGAGAGCTCAACACACAGGGTGAAAATAGGAGCTGCAGCAGTGTGCAGTACAACAAAAATATGGTGTTTTTTGATAATTAAACCATGTAAACCTGTTCTGGTACAACCTGAAAACACAATTATGAACCTGAAAATGAGCAGAATATGGGAGCGCTTTAAATCATTTTTCGCAGAGTAGTTTCTCAGGATGAGAGCGAACACGTTGTACATCACCGGGGTTTAGCAAACACTGACGAAACAAACAGAAAGAGAATTCACAGAGGACAGGATTAGTGACTCTGTCTCCTTGTTCTTCCTCCACTGTGTTTGTGTCCTCTATCTCTTTCTCACAGTCCCTCCTCCTGCATTCATCTCCTTCTCTCTCCGTCCGAAGGCAACATCCCATCATGCAAACACAAACGACAGAGGGCTGGAGCTGTGTGTCTGGATGAGGATTCCTCAGGTTGGTAATTACTTCTATCTCTCTGCTGGATAAACACACACACACGTGGACAAGAGTCTTTCCAAAAAAAAATTTAAAGAGCCAGTATGAGACAGGGCAGACTTATTGAAGACTGTTCTGCACATTTACACATACAGGTGATGCTTATTTTCAGGCTGTTCTCATGAACCATTCGTGCATATATCTCCGAATCATACCAAGAGTTATGTCAGGACACAGATAGAGTAGGTCTAGACCACACTCTATAATTTACAAAACCCAACCAATGTCCCACAAACAAGCATTTGGTGCAACGGTGGCGAGGAAAACCTTCCTTTATACAGGCAGAAACCTCAGACAGACCCTGGCTCAGATATATGATTCATAATTATAGCAGTTGGAGTGATGAGTTATAGTAACAATAAACAATAGTGGAACTATGATATAAATAAATATAATAATAGGTGTAGCAGTTCAGGGCGTAGTGGGGTGTTAGAGAGAGGGATAGGGATAGGGAGAGAGAGAGAGAGAGAGAGAGAGAAAGAGAAAGAGAGGTAGAATGAAGGAGAGAGAGAGAGAGAGAGAGAGAGACAGAGAGGGAGAGAGACAGAGAAAGAGAGAGAGAGACAGAGAGAAAGTGAGAGAGAGAGGGAGACAGAGAGACAAAGACAGACAAAGAGAGAGAGAGACAGAGAGAGAAAGAGACAAAGAGAGAGAGAGAGAGAGAGAGAAAAAGACAGAATGAGGGAGAGAGTGAGAGAATGAGGGAGAGAGATAGAGAGAGATATAGAGACAAAGAGAGAGAGAGACAAAGAGAGAGCAAGAGAGAGACAGAGAGAGAGACATAGAGAGAGAGAGTGCTTTAGCAATACTGTATGTCAATATGGTCATGCTAACTAAGCCTCTTTGAATTGAATTGAATTGAGAGAGACAGAGAGAGAGAGAGAGAGAGAGAGAGAGAGAGAGAGAGAGAGAGAGAGAGAGAGAGAGAGACATAAATAAAGAATACTGCAGCGGTGGCTGTGTGAAGTCTCTCCACCGGTGGACAAACAGCAGCAGCAGTGGGGGGGGGGCGGGGGGGGGGTGTCACAGTCAGACACTTCCTCTGTAATTTAATATTAATAATTTAACTAATAGGACACGTTCTCTTCATTACAGCTGGCAGCCCTGTGAGCTGAGCTGATGCTGTTTTAATCCTGGTCTCAGGGTTAAAGGGAAGGAACGAGCTCGCTGGGTGAGCCGTGGGACGTTTGAAAGTGACGGCCGGAGTAATTACAGAAACAGGCTCGTAATCAACTTCTGTCATTTCACATTTAGGAAATCATTTTTTATGAATGGGGAAAAAAAAACACAGAAATAAAGCCAGAATTAAGACATTCATGTATTAAAACACTTAACATTTAAGACGGTGCAATGTTAAAGTGAAAACTAATTCCCCAAAAAGTCTATTGTTACTGGCCCCTATTATATAAACAAAAAAAAACGTGAACAAAGCCTCAAAAGCATTTAAAAAAAAGCTGAAAAAAAAGTCAAAAGAATTAAAAAGAGTATAAGAAAGAAATGATGGAAACAAACGTCATAAAAAAGGGAAAAATATCAAAACAAAAATCATTAAAAAAAATGTCAAAAGTCAATTTAACAATGAGACGTTAAAACGTTGAAGGCATCAAAAACTTTATCAAATTCTGAAAAATCAACAAAAGCGTTGAGCACCAACTCAACTCCTGATTGGCCGACGGCACAGTCCAATCAAATCCTTTGACAAGCGTCTCTGGCGGTAATGGGACGGTGATCGTCGTAACACTCGTCTTTATAAAAGCCATAAAAGAACAAAAATTCAAATTTCAAAACGTTGGACAATGAAAAAAAAGAAAATAAGAATAAAATAAAAAACGGTAAAAAAAAATAACATTAAAAAAGGGTTAAACAAATGTTGGAAAATTTCACACTTTGGACATTAAAAAAAAATAAAAACTTTCCCTGGGGAAAGCCTGATTGTTGAACCCTAAAGTTTAAGAAAGAAAGAAAGTGACCGTAACACTCAACAACTTTATTTAAATCAGAAAAAATATCAAACATTGACTTCATCATCATTTATTAAAACCTTCTCTTCGTCTTCTTCTCCTCTCCCCGTTGCTACGGTAACAACAACCCAAACTCAGACGGGGATATTTAAAAAGACACGGAGACACTCAGGGTCATAAATCTTCAATATATTTTAATACAGCTTGTCACTTCAGCTTTCTTCATAAATGAAATAAATTATCATGAATATTCTCTCTCATATTGCCATCATCCTCACACACAGGAGTCCCCAAATTATATTCTCCATTTTACACTTTAATATCTCTGGACATCTCTGCAGGAAGCTTCCAGTTGGTTCCGGCTATTTCAAACCATAGACAGTGAATGAAATGGACACATTGATTCCATAGACTTCGACGGAGACCAGTGAAGGATATCAGAAGTCTCTTTCCCGGTGCTGGCTGAGCGTTACTGAGCAGCCTCCAACTGAGCTTGAAGACGTAGATGTGATGTGAGCAACCTGTCTGAAAGTGTGAAGTCTTCTGGTAGCTGTGCCGAGAGAAATCTCAATCATTCCCAATCTTGCTAGAGACTGAGAGCGTGAGTAGGAGCTGTCCATTGTCTGTATAATTTCCCCATCCCCCGCTAATATAGGTATGCCTCTAACTGTTCCCAAAGGAGGAGGGGCCACAACATCGTGGCCACCAACACAACTCAGCAAAGATTGCTCTTGCTCGGGCTTTAACTTCTGTTTTTGATGAATTTCCAATACATCAAAACGTTGTGGAAAGGCATTTTCTACGGGCCACTCCCCTCGTCCACAGCTAGTCATTCTAGCATCTTTTGGGCCCTCCACATGAGGGCCCTGGGTACTCAGTCCCCCCCCAGTCCGACGCCCCTGCTTGACTGTATGATGCCTCCACGTCCCCCCCCGATTACCAGCGAGCTTCTCCTGTACTATACGGTAATTCCTTCAGTCCTTCCAGAAAAATGCACAGGTTTTTTGCAATTGTTGCGGGCAAAAATCCTTGATTTTCTTAAAAACATACGATGGAATATGTGGGATATTTATGCAATTTTATGCGATGAAATTGCGGAACTTGCAAAAACTGTGGTTTGATGAAAAAGGGAAAGCTTTTCCATGATGTTCACGTCGTGTAATTACGTCACTTCATAACGTTCCCATGGCAACAGGGGAAAACGGCTGCTCTTGTGTGAAGTAAACTCAACATTTTTCAACTTTCAAGGGCAAGCCCTGCATATTTTGCACAGAAATCGGCAATTTTGTGAAAATGCGGCATATTAGAAAAAATGCGACCCCTCCACACATAAATATGCGGACTTTGGCTGATTATGCATTGAATTATGTGATCGCATAATCGCGGTTTTCTGGAGGGACTGATTCCTCTACTATGTGACAGTAAGTCTCGTGGTTATGACCCAATCGTTAGCCTATTTTTATAAAAGCGTCTGCTACGGAGCCATAACGTGAGCTACAAGGTAATGGAGCCTTTTATACATTGTCGTGTTTCTTTAGAAATAAACAGCGGACAAATAGAGTCTTTAAACGCTTCAGATGTAAAGTTATTCTCTGTC
>CM046797.1:35554078-35619078 GCA_025617405.1 Perca schrenkii | reverse complement strand
CCCCCCGAGGAACCGCCACAGCCAACATTTATTTCCCTGATTTATGTGGCGAAACGCTGGCAATTACAGACAGGCAGTTCAATTCCTACAGCAGGAACAGACGTGTGTGTGTGTGTGTATGTGTGTGTGTGTGTGTGTGTGTGTGTGTCTATGTGTGTGTGTGTGTGTGTGTGTCTGTGTGTGTGTGTGTGTGTCTGTGTCTGTGTGTGTGGGTGTATGTGTGTGTGTGTGTGTGTGTCTGTGTTTGTGCAAGTGTGTGAATGTATCTCTGTGTGTGTGCGTGTGTGTGTGTCTGAGTGTGAGCGTGTGTGAGTTTGTCTGTGTGTGTGTGTGTGTGTGTGTGTGTGTGTGTGTGTGTGTGTGTGTGTGTGTGTGTGTGTATGTGTGTGTAAGAAGTTCTCCGATCTTTCACTAAAGTAAAAGTAGAAATACCACAATTTAAATATATTCAGTTTTAGGTCCCAGAGGAGAGAAGAAACTAGAAAATATTCACATTTAACAAGATGACATCACACAAGTTCAACTGTTTTTACATAAAAAATTACTCAAACTGATTAAATGATGAATCCACACACTGACTGTCAGAAGGAGTAAACACTGCAGATGTAAGTTAATAGGACAATTGTCCAGCTTGTTGTTACATTCACAAAAGTGCTTGTTTTGCCGCTGACAGACTCAGATTATTATTCTAAGTGTCTGACAACATTATGGGATGGATCCCTACAGAGATAGACCTTTTAGTTAAAGAGTAAGATCCTTTTTTTAAACCTAAAAGCATCTGCGAATTTGCGTTCGCTAAACCTTTGACGTGCTTCGGTGATATTTTAATTAAAAAGCCTCATTCAGACTTGTGTTGCTGCTGCATTTCTCCATCATGCCTGCAGCCAGCAGCAGTAGGATGTGTTAGGAGGAAGTATGGCAGCTTGATGATGAGTAACGGTGCTGCAAAGGGTCAAAATAGTCGCCTGTTAGGCACAACGTGAAGCCGAGTGAAGTGAAAATAAATTAATAAATGGCGGCATGGGATTAATGCCATTAATTAAAATAAACGCGTTATGCTCGGCCCTTAATCGCAACACAATTAACGCGTTAATGCTGACAGGCCTGATATAAACACATAGTTTACCCATTTACATGTGGAATATGTTGGCTCTATACACGTTAGAAGTGTTGTTTTTTTCAATGGAGTCTGATGGGTTTAGCGCTAGCGACTTCAGAGCTGTTTCTGGTTAAACAGAAAGGTCTTAAAGAGGTTTTTTAAAGGTCTGTAGGTCTGTAGGGATCCTTTCCATAATGTTGTCAGACACTTAGAATAATAATCTGAGTCTGTCAGCAGCAACAACAGAACTTTTAGTGGACCAAATTGAGGATGCACATTTGTCCTGTGGGGTTACATTACAGCCAGATCTGTGGCTGCTGCTTACAGCGTTCTCGCACAATACTGGACCAACTACAAAGATTATTGTACCCATCGGTCACAAAAACATAGGAAAATAGGTTCCAACTAACAACTGATCCATTCATCCAGAAGATAATCCTCACTGTAATCCACCATAAAGATAATTGGTGGTTGCAGATTTAAACATGATCCTCCTGGGTGTGTGTGTGTGTGTGTGTGTGTGTGTGTGTGTTTGTGTGAATACACTCATGTGTCTATCGACTGTGCACACGTGCCTTTTTCAAAAGGGTTTCTGTGGAATAAAAAGCAGCAGAAGACAGAGCGCCGACCGGGCCTCCTCTCTCCTCTCTCCTCTCCTCTCTCCTTCACGTTTGGATTTTCTCGCCTCCACTAAGAGAGATGAATGTGCTGCTGTTCCCCGCGCTGCTCCGGACAGAGCGGCCGCCTCGCTTGCAGATAACCCCAGACGGTCTCAGAGAAACACCAGGATTTAAATTATACGAGCGGCTGAAATGAATCCCTGCCGAGTGAGATGCACATGCTGCAGGCTGATGAGAAGAAGACGAGACAGCAGATTTGCAGTTTGTGTTTCGGTCTGCTGCGATGCCATGTTCCATTTTCGTTGCTTTTATGTCGTTTTTTTTTATCACCTTTTCGTCTTCTCTCGATTCCTTTTTTGTCGCTTTTTCGTCTCCCTTTTCGTTGTTCCCCCAGTAGCATCTGTACGGGGCTTTTTGGAAAGGCTGGCAGAGTGTGAACATAGCCTCAAGTGTCCATTTTTCAGGGAAGGACAGTCTCCGTTTGTAACTTCCCTCCAAAAGGACACATACGGGTGTTTTCTGGTCCGACATAACTATCAACGAGAAGTTTATTTGTCTGGGGGTTACAAATCCCATTCAGAAAATGTATCCGTTTCCTAATCCGACTACGCTGCTCATGTTCAGGTCTCTGTGATTCTAAGACGCATCGCAATCATTCTGTCATGGTTGTGTATGTTTATGTTTCAGCTTCCTGTTTTATTCTGTAGTCTGTTTTTCTCCCCTGTCATGTCTTGTCTTACTTCCTGCCTTGTGTTTTCCCTCCTTTGTGATTGTCTGCCCCAAACTGATGTGTTTCACCTGTTCCTGAGTCCTCGTGTCACCTGTTCCTTGTTTCACCCTCGTTACCTTGAGTATTTAGTCTCTGTGTCATCTTTGTCTAGTGTCAGATCTTGCATTGCATTGCATTGCATTGTATTGTATTGTATTGTATTGTATTGCGAGTGTGTGTAGTCCACCCCCTTTGTCTCGGTGTTCCTGATTTGTGTGATTCCTGTTTTTTGGCTTCCTCATTGTTTTGGATCTATTTTGCCTGCTGTCTTCAAGACTCCTTTCGTTGGATTGATTTTGTTTTATTAAATCTTCCAGCTCACTACTGTCCTGCTGTCTTTGCATTTTCGGTCCGCCAATTCTCTGAATCATGTTACACATTGCCCGGAAGAGACAAGCAAGCCTGCCATGTTCCACCGTCCAAATCTTCTTCCAAACTTGAAGTGTTCTCACAGTAACGGAGAGATTAAGTTTTACCAACCCATTCTCACTCCCAACTCATCACATACTGACTCAGTGTTTTTCGAAAAAAAAAAAAAACGTTAGCGTCTGTATGGAACGCACCGAGCGGGGCAGCAGCTCGACCACGGCGCTGTAAGATGACGTAATATTTAGAGAGACAGCAGTAGAGAGTAATATGTAGAGAGACAACAGTAGAGAGTAGTATGTAGAGAGACAGCAGTAGAGAGTAATATGTAGAGAGACAGCAGTAGAGAGTAGAGAGACAGCAGTAGAGAGTAGTATGTAGAGAGACAACAGTAGAGAGTAGTATGTAGAGAGACAGCAGTAGAGAGTAATATGTAGAGAGACAACAGTAGAGAGTAGAGAGACAGCAGTAGAGAGTAGTATGTAGAGAGACAGCAGTAGAGAGTAATATGTAGAGAGACAACAGTAGAGAGTAGAGAGACAGCAGTAGAGAGTAATATGTAGAGAGACAACAGTAGAGAGTAGTATGTAGAGAGACAGCAGTAGAGAGTAGTAGGTAGAGAGACAACAGTAGAGAGTAGTATGTAGAGAGACAACAGTAGAGAGTAGTATGTAGAGAGACAACAGTAGAGAGTAGTATGTAGAGAGACAGCAGTAGAGAGTAGTATGTAGAGAGACAGCAGTAGAGAGTAGTATGTAGAGAGACAACAGTAGAGAGTAGAGAGACAACAGTAGAGAGTAGTATGTAGAGAGACAACAATAGAGAGTAGTATGTAGAGAGACAGCAGAAGAGAGTAGTATGTAGAGAGACAACAGTAGAGAGTAGTATGTAGAGAGACAGCAGTAGAGAGTAGTATGTAGAGAGACAACAGTAGAGAGTAGTATGTAGAGAGACAGCAGTAGAGAGTAGTATGTAGAGAGACAACAGTAGAGAGTAGTATGTAGAGAGACAACAGTAGAGAGTAGTATGTAGAGAGACAACAGTAGAGAGTAGTATGTAGAGACAACAGTAGAGAGTAGTATGTAAAGAGACAACAGTAGAGAGTAGTATGTAGAGAGACAGCAGTAGAGAGTAGTATGTAGAGAGACAACAGTAGAGAGTAGTATGTAGAGAGACAGCAGTAGAGAGTAGTATGTAGAGAGACAACAGTAGAGAGTAGTATGTAGAGAGACAACAGTAGAGAGTAGTATGTAGAGAGACAACAGTAGAGAGTAGTATGTAGAGAGACAACAGTAGAGAGTAGTATGTAGAGAGACAACAGTAGAGAGTAGTATGTAGAGAGACAGCAGTAGAGAGTAGTATGTAGAGAGACAACAGTAGAGAGTAGTATGTAGAGAGACAGCAGTAGAGAGTAGTATGTAGAGAGACAGCAGTAGAGAGTAGTATGTAGAGAGACAGCAGTAGAGAGTAGTATGAAGAGAGACAACAGTAGAGAGTAGTATGTAGAGACAACAGTAGAGAGTAGTATGTAGAGAGACAGCAGTAGAGAGTAGTATGTAGAGAGACAACAGTAGAGTAGTATGTAGAGAGACAGCAGTAGAGAGTAGTATGTAGAGAGACAACAGTAGAGAGTAGTATGTAGAGAGACAACAGTAGAGAGTAGTATGTAGAGAGACAACAGTAGAGAGTACTATGTAGAGAGACAGCAGTAGAGAGTAGTATGTAGAGAGACAACAGTAGAGAGTAGTATGTAGAGAGACAACAGTAGAGAGTAGTATGTAGAGAGACAGCAGTAGAGAGTAGTATGTAGAGAGACAGCAGTAGAGAGTAGTATGTAGAGAGACAACAGTAGAGAGTAGTATGTAGAGAGACAGCAGTAGAGAGTAGTATGTAGAGAGACAACAGTAGAGAGTAGTATGTAGAGAGACAACAGTAGAGAGTAGTATGTAGAGACAACAGTAGAGAGTAGTATGTAGAGAGACAGCAGTAGAGAGTAGTATGTAGAGAGACAACAGTAGAGAGTAGTATGTAGAGAGACAACAGTAGAGAGTAGTATGTAGAGAGACAACAGTAGAGAGTAGTATGTAGAGACAACAGTAGAGAGTAGTATGTAGAGAGACAACAGTAGAGAGTAGTATGTAGAGAGACAACAGTAGAGAGTAGTATGTAGAGAGACAACAGTAGAGAGTAGTATGTAGAGAGACAGCAGTAGAGAGTAGTATGTAGAGAGACAACAGTAGAGAGTAGTATGTAGAGAGACAACAGTAGAGAGTAGTATGTAGAGAGACAGCAGTAGAGAGTAGTATGTAGAGAGACAACAATAGAGAGTAGTATGTAGAGAGACAACAGTAGAGAGTAGTATGTAGAGACAACAGTAGAGAATAGTATGTAGAGAGACAGCAGTAGAGAATAGTATGTAGAGAGACAACAGTAGAGAGTAGTATGTAGAGAGACAACAGTAGAGAGTAGTATGTAGAGAGACAGCAGTAGAGAGTAGTATGTAGAGAGACAACAGTAGAGAGTAGTATGTAGAGAGACAACAGTAGAGAGTAGTATGTAGAGAGACAACAGTAGAGAGTAGTATGTAGAGAGACAGCAGTAGAGAGTAGTATGTAGAGAGACAGCAGTAGAGAGTAGTATGTATAGAGACAGCAGTAGAGAGTAGTATGTAGAGAGACAACAGTAGAGAGTAGTATGTAGAGAGACATTAGTAGAGAGTAGTATGTAGAGAGACAACAATAGAGAGTAGTATGTAGAGAGACAGCAGTAGAGAGTAGTATGTAGAGAGACAGCAGTAGAGAGTAGTATGTAGAGAGACAACAATAGAGAGTAGTATGTAGAGAGACAACAGTAGAGAGTAGTATGTAGAGAGACAACAGTAGAGAGTAGTATGTAGAGAGACAGCAGTAGAGAGTAGTATGTAGAGAGACAGCAGTAGAGAGTAGTATGTAGAGAGACATCAGAAGAGTGGAGGGAAGAGACCGAAAATCAGCATAAGGAGGTTGTTTGGGGGGGTTGAAGGGTCAAACAACACAGGAAGGTAGGAGTTGATATTTACCCAGCAGCAGCGCCTCCTTCTCAGACGCCACCCCTCCTCTCATGATGACCTCGCTCCTCCTCTCTCTGCCGAGGAACAGGGAGGGAAGACACCCGTTCACCGCCTGGGAGACAAACACACACACACACGTTACCGGCCAAACATACAACACACATGTGCATTCAGAGCAGTGGTGGAGCAACGGGTGTTCACGTCCCGGGAGGAGTTCAGGAGAACACAACGCAGAACATCGTGTACACACAAGAATACCGCGGCGGAAGAAACAAGCACTCAAATAAATATAGTATACAAAGAAAACATCATATTTAATAGAAAGCATCTCAGCACTCAGAGTGAGACATGTTTTATGTATCTGTGTCCTTCTGACTTTAATCAGCTTCCAGTTCAGCAGGTCTGGAGTTAAAAGTGCAAGTGTGTGTGTGTGTGTGTGTGTGTGTGTGTGTGTGTGTGTGCACAGGCATGTGTGTTTGTTTGTGTGTGCGTGTATGTGTGTGTGTATTTTGGCACTCTGACCTCTCTGTCAGCCTTTTATGTCTGCACACACACAAAGCTCTGTGGTCTACTAGAAACTACTTTTATATTCTGCAAACATGCAACAACAAATTACATTTCTTACCAACATACAGTGACGGACTGGACATGTGGAATTTGGGCAAATACCAGAAGGGCCACTACTGATAATTAGTTTTTGGTTATTTTGATAAGTTATTTTATGCATGCAGCCACAAATATTCAAGACTGTACTGCGGCGAGGTGTGTGGAAAGATTCAATCTGAAGGCAGAGTTACTAATTTACAAGCTAGGTTATTGACATTAATAGTGCCGTTGTGTTGCAAATGTCAGGGCCGTTTTTTGATCCCAGTCCGTCACTGCTTTGAAAAGAGCAGAGATAACAGCTTCAGTTCCCTGTCATAAAGGGCTGTCTGACAGCAATGTAAAGCACAGAAAATATTGTAAGTATAGCGTCCAATTAAATGGATGCATACGTTTTTAGGAGCCTAAAATGTGCTGCTGCCCCCTGTATGCAGCAGGATATCGCTTAGCTTCCGACTACGGGGAAGTAGCCCATAAAACCACACTTCATAACATGTGAACTGTCCCTTTAACATGAAAGTTATCAGCTGCCTGAGAAAGCTCCACACCTTACATTACATCATCTGAGCCAGACCAGGTAAACCAGTTAGTTCCTGTTGAGTTGTCAGTAAGAGGAGACACACCGACACACAGACGGTAAGATTTACCTTTTATTACAAAGCTGTGACTTTAACTGAGTAGTAGAATAGTTACAGAAAGGAGCTCTGAAGTACTGAAGAAGTGAAATACTTTAACTGTAATCTACTGCAGACTGAAAAACACTGTGAGACCCAAAGTGAAAGTAACTGAGGCAACTTTCTGCAGCAGGGAGAGCCACACGTTTACCTTCTGGGCTTTCTGCCAGAAATCTCTTAGGTTTAGACAACACTATTTAGTTAAGTTTAGGAAAAGATAGTTTGGGTTCAAATAAACCTCTCTTGGCAGACCGCCCTGAAGGCAAACTTGTCCCATGTGCGTGGGAGAGAATCACAACTGACTTCTTGTTATAACATCTGCTGTTTCTGCTGTTTTCAGCTGCTCTCAGAGACAAAATGGCTTCCATGTCAGAGGAGGATTTCTGCTGTTCAGTCTGTCATGAAGTCTTTAGAGATCCTGTTGTTCTGTCATGTAGCCACAGCTTCTGTAAAGACTGTCTGCAGAGCTGGTGGACAGAGAAACAGACACGGGAGTGTCCAGTTTGTAAGAGAAGATCTTCAAGGCCAGAACCACCTTGTAACCTGGAGTTAAAGAAGCTTTGTGAGAGTTTCTTACAGCAGAGAGATCAGAGAGCTTCAGAGGCTCTCTGCAGTCTGCACTATGAGAAACTCAAACTCTTCTGTCTGGACCATCAGCAGCCGGTGTGTCTCGTCTGTCTACATTCAGAAAAACACTCCAACCACACAATCAGGCCCATTGATGAAGCTGCACGACAACACAAGAAAGATCTACAGGAAACTCTGGAGCCCTTAAAGAAGAAGTTAGAGGTTTTTGAACAAGTTAAAGTGAAGTTTGATCAAACAGCACAACACCTGAAGGTCCAGGCCCGACACACAGAGACGCAGATTAAGGATCAGTTTAAGAAGCTTCACCAGTTTCTAGAAGAGGAAGAGGAGGCCAGGATGTCTGCACTGAGGGAGGAAGAGGAGCAGAAGAGTCAGAGCATGAAGGAGAAGATGGAGGCTCTGAGCAGAGAGATAGCAGCTCTTTCAGACACAGTCAGAGCCACAGAGGAGCAGCTGAGAGCTGAAGACGTCTCATTCCTGATCAACTACAAGGCTGCAGTGGAAAGAGTCCAGCAGTGCACCCTGCTGGATGATCCACAGCTGCTCTCAGGAGCTCTGATAGACGAGGCCAAACACCTGGGCAACATGAGCTTCAACATCTGGAACAAGATGAAGGACATGGTCTCCTACTATCCTCTGATTCTGGACCCAAACACTGCTCATCCAAGACTCATCCTGTCTGAAGATCTGACCAGTGTGAGACGAGTAGAGAAACAGCAGCTTCCTGATAATCCAGAGAGGTTTGATGGTTGCTGCTCTGTCCTGGGCTCTGAGGGCTTTAACTCAGGGACTCACAGCTGGGATGTCGAGGTTGGAGACAGTGAAGTCTGGTTTCTGGGTGTGTTAGCAGAGTCTGTCCAGAGGAAGGGAGTCATACCATCTGGATTTTGGACAATATATTTCTCTAGAGGTAAATACTCATCGTGGTCACCACCAGCTATCACTGTTCTCCCGTTTGAGAAGCAGCTCCGAAGGATCAGAGTGACTCTGGACTGGAACAGAGGAAAGCTGTCGTTCTCTGATCCTGATACTAACACACACATACACACCTTCAGACACACTTTCACTGAGAAGATGTTTCCATTCATTAGGCCTGGGGGTAATCTGAAGATATCACCACTGAAGGTCTGTGTAACAAAACAACAGGTCTGATAGTCTGCGGTTTTCTACTATTGACTTCCATCTGTTATAAAAACGTGGGAAAATTGTTTTTCAAAAAAGCCCCGAAAAAAGTGACGAAAAACTTACAGGATAATCTTCAAAAATGTCAGAAAAAGTGTAAAAAATTTGGGAAAAGCTCACAAAAAACGCAGAAAAAATATTGACAGAAACTTTTTTTTAAAGTGACAGAAGTGTCGATAAAGATGACCAAAATGTTGGAATTTTAACCCAGAGAACATAACGGTCACGGTATTAAACACATCTTTAACGTTGTGAAACGGATGCAGTTTGGTTAGGTTTGGGCACCAACACTACTGAGTTAAGTTTAGAAAAACATAGATGTATATCTATTAATGTAAAACTATAAATGTAAATATAATTCATAATTGTTGCTTGAACAAATGACTTATGGGAGCGTTTTTTCGGGGGAGACAAGAGGGAGATAAACTGTAGTCAAACACTGGTGTGTGTGTGTGTTAGTTTTTACCTTCTCATGCAGCTCTCCGTTGGTTCCTTCCACAGCTTCCCCGTTACCGTTGAGCAGCTGAAGACACAGAAAGAGAGAGAGACAACAGTGAGAACAGAGAGTGATCTGCAGCAGAGGAGCGTTTGTTTGCTCTGCTGCTGGTTTATAGATGGCTCAGTTAGAGGAGGGAACAGAGGAGTCAGTAGCACTGCAGAGAGAGTTTCTGACATCTGGAGGAACACGGAGCTGATGCATGATTAAAGAAGACATCAGAAAACATGCTCCGTGCATGGAAATGACAAATCTTTTAGATTGTGTGGAGACACACACAACCCTGGTGTCACGCTGCGTTCCAGGCAACCCCTAACTCATGTTTTCACAACCTGCAAAGCCGTGAAAGTGTCCTGGAGTGGCAGTCAAACCAGTAACTTACACCCTGTGAACTGGTACCTGATCGTTGTACTCCCAGTTAGAGTTTTTGATGTCACACACATAAACAACAATGGCGACCCATGTTGATGCTGTACAGACGCCGGTGATTAACGGTGAGAAATAGAAATACATTTAGACCTAATCAAACTAATTGAAGTCACACGGTGGGTCAGCCACAGTATATCCCTTTATCAAATGTGTCCACCATTTGCCTGGAGAAGACCCAGCAGGGTCGAAATGTTGCCTTTGCATTAAATATGGGAGCTTAAAGCAGTGTTGCGGACATTCAATTTTTTTCCCTTTAGTATTTCTCTTGTCCTGCACCTGCCACAAGGTGGGATGTGCACACAATTACTTTTATAAATATAAATAAATAGACATAAATATGCAACGTAAAATAAAAATATTAGGGTGTAAATCCTCCATCATAACAGCAATGCTCCAACGTCCAAACGCACCTGGCTTTTAAAGGGAATGTGAGATGATCTCTGATTGGCTGATTGCATGTTACGCCCAAAACACACCTCTGATTAATGAAGACACTAAGTACAACCCTTTAGGACCAGGCGCCCGGCACACAGACCCTTTTTACTGCCGTCAGACTAGCAAAAGTGGATTTGGACCGGCCCTAAACACACCTGCTCCAGGCGCTTCAAATAGGGCCCTATGTGTGTAATCCTTAGAGTTAAAGGTCAGCATTTAAAGAGATATCTGTTCATCAAAACTCAAAAAAGACTTGAAAGGTCAGTTCTTTTTCACGGAGAAGCAGCCGTTATTGATGTAAATTCATGTCAGTTAAAAATCATTCTTAAGACAAGAGATGAAAGAATCCCCAAAGTTTAGAGTCTATTTCAAACACTGATATTCTGCCAAAAGATGTCTAAAATCTTCCTTTCTGCCGTCTCCAGCCTGAAGCCATCAATCTGTCAGTTATCCATCACTCAACGCTCATCATCGAGCTGCACAGCCGTCTTATTAAAGCAACAGAACTCACACAGCGACGGGGGGAATCCCTCATCCTACAACGGCCATTTTCACCGCAGATCAGATCTAACGTCCCATTTTCATTCAACAAACTGTCTCCCTCGTAATGTATGACCAGTGGACGACATTTAAAACTCAAACAGCTGCAAAATACGGACCCTTGGTCTCCCTTGGTATCTTTGGCGTGTAAGGGCATTTTCACACCTAAAAGTCCGGACCAACGTTCATGTTTAATTACATTGTCCACATTCGGTCCCGTTCGTTTTGGTTTCGCGTAGTGATTTTTGTAGCGCACTAAAGAACTTTCCATGACACACAGTACAGGCCAAAAGTTTGGACACACCTTCTCATTCAATGCATTTCCTTTTTATTTTCATGACTATTTACATTGTAGATTCTCACTGAAGGCATCAAAACTATGAATGAACACATATGGAATTATGTACTTAACAAAAAAGTGTGAAATAACTGAAAACATGTCTTATATTTTAGATTCTTCAAAGTAGCCACCCTTTGTTTTTTTATTAATAAGGGAAATAATTCCACTAATGAACCCTGACAAAGCACACCTGTGAAGGTAAAACCATTTCAGGTGACTACCTCATGAAGCTCATTGAGAGAACACCAAGGGTTTGCAGAGTTATCAAAAAAAGCAAAGGGTGGCTACTTTGAAGAATCTAAAATATAAGACATGTTTTCAGTTATTTCACACTTTTTTGTTAAGTACATAATTCCATATGTGTTCATTCTTAGTTTTGATGCCTTCAGTGAGAATCTACAATGTAAATAGTCATGAAAATAAAAAAAACACATTGAATGAGAAGGTGTGTCCAAACTTTTGGCCTGTACTGTACCTACGGTGTGCCGTCACCACGTTCGCGTGGGTTGCGTCTCCCTTTGATTGGTGAGTAGACGTGCGTGAGTCTGACGCTGGCGTGCTGTCATTTTGGCGAGTAGTCTTTTCCGTGTGAATGAACAAATGAATGAGCACAAATTAGATGGCATTGCTCTACCGTTGGCTCATTACTTCTCTCTTTCATCCGCTCAGATTCTTTTGTTGTTGTTGTAAATGTCGGCATTTTTGGGAGCGTTTTCTAATTGGCTTTTAATGTTTTCGTCTGACCAAATTGAAATTAAATATCTAGTCTCCTCCTCTCCTCACGTACTTCCACGACTCACGTTTGCTTGTTCTAGCGGGGGGGTTTCTGTGTTTTTTTCTTCTTCTTCTATGGTACGTAGTTGCCTAACTTCCTGCAATTTGGTCCGAAACTCCGAACCGTCCGAAAAGTGATTTCATACTGCAAACGAACCGGACCGAGACCACCTCTTTCGATCGGACCAAAATTTGGTCTTTTGGTCCGAGGCACCTTTCTCAACTGCAATTTTGGTTAAGACCTAATAAGGTAGGTGTGAAAACGCCCTAAAGGTCTCCTTTAGCGTCCTTTGTTCCCGTCAGAACTACTACGACCACTAGATGGCGCCGCCACTAGAAACCTTAACACAGGTCATAATGATGCTGGAACAAACCACTTATGGGGTAGGATTTTCAGGGGGGAGGACAGACTCTAAAAGAGACTCTGCACACTTGTCTGATTAAAACAAATCAAAATGTTTTAAAGGTGCCCTGCCATACAAAACCGTTTGTACTTGTATTTTTTTGAAATATGTTATAGGTCCATATGTGTTTGTGTTATGTTGTGAGTGTGAAAATGAACTGCTACCTCCTCTGTCAGCTCTACAAATAAGCAGAGAAATCAGACCAATCACAAAAGCTGGCTCTCATTGGCTAGCTGTTAGCCAATCAGATTCAAACCGCTTAGCTTGTTGAATATTAATGAGAACTGGCACAAATCGAGCCGAGTCTTCCTGCAGGCTTTCTATACCACGCTAGAATGGCTTGAAACAAGGTAACCAAGGTATTTTATCTATTTACCAGTCCATGATAGAACTTCAGACATTACTACAAAGTCATGAAATACGTGCAGCAGGGCACCTTTAAAATTTTTGGTTAGTTTTCTTCGCTGATGAAGTCTCTCTGAACTGTGTAACGGCAGGCTTTTTCCTTCCACCTACAACCGGATTCATCTTCCTTTTTAACCTTTAAATCAGATCTTTTACAATAAAACAAGCACCCCCCCCGCCTCCCCCCTGCCGCCGCCCTCTCCTTCATTGATGGATGCATTATGTCAAACCACAGTAACGATCCAGGCGTAACATCTCATTCAGCCCCCTTAGTGAGCGCCACAGTGCAGAGGATCAATAGACAGAATTGGCATCAATTTCCATAAATAGCAGATATGAAAAACAGCTGGATTCACCCCGGAGATGAGTGACCATTTCGGCAGACCGGTTACAGCAACATATGACTGAATCAGACAACACACTGCTTAGTGATCATTACTCTGTTTAAATGCTGTTGGGAACATTTGGAATAATGGAAGAACCCTCAACGTATAGAAGATACAGCAGGTCAAGTCTTTTTTAGACATTAATGCAGAAATGTTCGTATTATATCTTTAAAAGGTGCACGGACTTTCTGTTTGTTAGACCACAATGTCTCGTTTTCTGTTTCTTTATTGTGTTGAATACGTGTGGAGACATTTTTCAATGAGGAAATGGTTACAGTTTTTATTAAGAAACCTTCCCGACACACTGGCTCTCATCCACTAACCCTGGTCCACACAGGTATTTATAAACCGCACGCACACACACAGATACACACACACACACACACACACACACACAGACAGACACAGACACAGACACACACACACACACACAGACACACAGATACACACACAGACACACACACACACACACATTTACAAACGCATGCAGGCAAAAACACACGTACACACAGACTCATGCTCGCTCGCACACACGCACACACACACACACACACACACACACACACACACACACAGGTCAAACCACTCACTCTCAGCAGGAGAAAACGGAAAAACATCCCAGCAGAGCTGTTGCCATAGCAGCCCTCCTGTCCTTCCAACCGCCTTCATCCCTACATCATTTTTAACCTCTGTGTGTGTGTGTGTGTGTGTGTGTGTGTCTGTGTGTGTGTGTGTGTGTGTGTGTGTGTGTGTGTTTCTGTGTCTGTCTGTGTGTGTGTGTGTGTGTGTGTGTGTGTGTGTGTGTGTGTGTGTGTGTGTGTGTGTGTGTGTGCCTGTATGTGTCTGTGTGTGTGTGTGTGTGTGTGTGTGTGTGTGTCTGTGTCTGTCTGTGTGTGTGTGTGTGTGTGTGTGTGTGTGTGTGTGTGTGTGTGTGTGTGTGTGTGTGTGTGTGTGTGTGTGTGTGTCTGTGTCTGTGTGTGTGTGTGTGTGTGTGTGTGTGTGTGTGTGCCTGCCTGCGTGTATGTGTGGCTTAGCAACAGAAGACAGGTTGGAAAACACACTCTAAACGAGAGTGAGGCTTCAGGATTCAAACTGCGGCAGCGTCCCGTTCTCCTCTCACACCGTACGGGATGTCCCGTCCGTCAGCGCCACACCTTACCTCATACACATGGGTCCCTAAAAGTTGGTTCATTTACAGAAAGGGACTAACCCTTGGTGCTACAACGAGGGGAAAACAAAGGAGCACAAGGCTGCACTCAGTGTAGCGTCCACAGCGCTCCGGAGTAAAGTCTGGCTACACCACAGATGCATTCTGGGATAGGAGGAAAAAAATGCTGTTTTTTTTTTTTGAAAACAGACACAGACATACATACACACACACACACACACACACACACACACACACACACACAGACACAGACACACACACACACACACACACACACACAGACACAGACATACATACACACACACACACACACACACACACACAGACAGACACAGAGATACATACACACACACACACACACACACACACAGACACAGACATACACACACACACACACACACACACACACACACAGACACAGACATACATACACACACACACACACACACACACACACACACAGACATACACACACACAGACACACACACAGACACACACACACACACACAGACACACACACAGACACACACACAGACACAGACATACACACACACACACACACACACACACACACACAGACACACAGACACACACACAGACACAGACACACAGACACACACACACACACACACACACACACACACACACACACACACACACACACACACACACACACACACACACACACACACACACACACACACAGACACACACACAGACACACACACAGACACAGACATACACACACACACACACACACACACACACACACACAGACACACAGACACACACACAGACACAGACACACAGACACACACACACACACACACACACAGACACACACACAGACACACACACAGACACAGACATACACACACACACACACACACACACACACACACACGACACACACACAGACACAGACACACAGACACACACACACACACACACACACACACACAGACACAGACATACACACACACACACACACACACACACACACACAGACACACAGACACACACACAGACACAGACACACAGACACACACACACACACAGACACACAGACACACACACAGACACAGACATACATACACACACACACACACACACACACACACACACAGACACAGACATACATACACACACACAGACAGACAGACACAGAGATACACAGACACACACACACACACACACACACAGACACAGACACAGACACAGACATACACACACACACACACACACACAGAAACAGACATACACACACACACACACACACACAGACACACACACACACACACACACACAGATACTCTCTCTCTCACACACAGAGCGTGTCAGTTGCGTGGTGTGTCCGTTTTTATTTCCCCTCCCATGGTAACAGGTTAGAGCGTGCTCACTGCCTGCAGGACACGGCTCGAGCCGCGCCGATAACGTGTGCATGCTAGAAAGAGAACCGACGCCTATTTTCCACGCCACACGCCAAAGTGTTGGAAGCGTTTCCAGGCAACATAGAATAGGAAAAGATGTTTATGTGTCGTTTAGACACAAATACATCTTAATAAATGACATGTTTAAGCGACTTTGAGTCCATGAAAAGCGCTATATAAATTCAATTTATTATTTTTATTATTATTATGTTGATGTCTGAAAGTCTCAAGGTTTTGATTTATCCTCCTGAGAACCAAGGAAAATTTTGTTTTTCCTAATCAGATTTTTTTGTGATTCCATACCTGTTTAAGGTTAAAAAAACATCTTACAATTTAAATTTTTTTATTTTTATTTATTTAAAGAATGTCCACTGTAGTGGACAACAGGATCATTTGAGTACGAAAACAGACACATTGTGTAGATGTGGAGTCATTATTTACATGAAGATAGTCCTGATGTGTCCACTATAATTGACATTCATAAAATGGCAAATTTTTCAAAAGATACATAATGTAGTTTCTATCAGAACTCAATATATGATTCCTAACACCTTAATGAACAAGAAAATATATGATAATCATAGTAACAAAACCATAGACAAACAATATTTGACTCATCTCTTATCTTTCCATAAAATGTGCTTATGTTACTATGCTGTCCATTTTGGATTGAAAGATAGAGGCGGTTCCCCGGGCCTCCCAGCCAATCAAATAACAGATCACTGAAAAGCCCAGGATGTCCTCTGTACAGCACAGCAGGAATTAAGAGACTTGCAAAAAAGATTCAAAGGAGAGGAATGAAACTCAAATGTCCACTACAGTGGACATAAGTCAATGTGCTGGGTCTCTGGAGGATATATGTAGATATATAAATGTCCTTTAAAATAATAATATCAAATAATTAATGATTTTCTAATATTGGACCTGTCAATCCAGAAGGAAATATTCTGGAGCCTATTCTGCCGTCAAAACTGCCGACGTTGTCTTTGCTGTAATCAGATCAGAATATATTTATGTTTATGGGAAACATCCATGTGTCCAGACAAGGCTTGCAGCAGCAGCAGCAGCAGTCAGACACCTTTCTGGTGGGTAAAGACGTAGAAAACGCCACACAGATGCCACGGAACAGAAATGCCACGCTCACGCCACACAGCCAGCGTGCAGGAGGCCTTATAATATTCAGAGATGCACGCCCACGCCCTGCTACAGCTCGCGGAGAAACCACACAAGCGGTGACGTCATTTTACGGCTCACACACCTCGCGCAGGGAACACCGCGGCAACCGTAAACCTACCGTGTCCCGCAGGGCGAGCACCTGGCCCTCCAGGTAGCGGTGCTCCTCTCTCGCCTTCTCCAGCTCCGCCTCTTTACTCGCCAGCTTCTCCTGCAGGCTCGCCAGCTGCTGCAAGACAAACACAGAAAAAACACAGTTAGTAAAATAAATGAATATGCTTTTATTTCTCCACCTGTTTCCACAGATTACATCTTATTTTAAAGAAAAGAATGTCTTTGACTCTGCACAGTGGTGTTGTAATGTATTGTATTGGGTATACTGTACTGTATATGTACATATATGGGCCAGAATGGGACTTTGGGGGGGGGGTGGGCATATCATATTGGGGGTCTGGGTGCCGTCTACCAGGGAAATTTTGAGCGTCAAAGACTTAATTTGCTGCATTCTGACACACTTATCAACCAATTAACTGTGGAAATACCTTTATTTAGCCTATACAAAGATAAAAAAACACAGATGAAAATTCAAAATATATCCAAAATATAATGGAAAGTATGTTGTTATGTGTCATTGGGCATTTTTAAGTGGGTATATGGAAATCCTGGTTTTTTTCTTAGTGCATATCACGTAGACTACACCACTGACTCTGCAGCTGTCAGATGATGGTTGTTATTTAACGTACATTCACCGTGTATGTATTAACATTTGGTTGCACGATATCATTTCATCATAGAGTTGTAATGAAGTGCGTTGAGGAGATATTCTTTTCATGTAAAGCTCTCGTCTTGTTTGTCTCGTCTGCACCAGGGGAACAGAAACGGCAGCCGGCGACAAACGAGAAGCGACAGCGGAGCTGCGTTCGCTCACACTCTCAGAAGTCAAGTAAGCAACACATTTACAGTCAGCCAGTGTGTGTCTGTGTGTGTCTGTGTGTATGTGTGTTTGTGTCAGTGTGTGTGTGTGTGTGTGATGTGCCTCGTTCTATCAGTGCTGTCACTTTAGATAGAGAACGACAGGAAGTCGAGTCGCATCAGGCTAACTCCGTGCTGGAACAAAGGTCCCCGTGCTGCTTCATGAAGTCAGCGGAGTGAAGGATTCTGGGAGAGCTCTGAGTCAGCCGCGGAAAACACTGTTTTTTTTTTGTTTATTTGCTCGGGAAAGGAAAGTAAACTCAGATCACATACACACACAGACAGACGCACGCACATACACAGAGTAGTAGAGCAGTGTGTAGAAGAGCCTACCTGCTGTATGTGTGTGTTAGAGCAGTGTGTAGAAGAGCCTACCTGCTGTATGTGTGTGTTAGAGCAGTGTGTAGAAGAGCCTACCTGCTGTATGTGTGTGTTAGAGCAGTGTGTAGAAGAGCCTACCTGCTGTATGTGTGTATTAGAGCAGTGTGTAGAAGAGCCTACCTGCTGTATGTGTGTGTTAGAGCAGTGTGTAGAGGAACCTACCTGCTGTATGTGTGTGTTAGAGCAGTGTGTAGAGGAACCTACCTGCTGTATGTGTGTGTTAGAGCAGTGTGTAGAGGAACCTACCTGCTGTATGTGTGTGTTAGAGCAGTGTGTAGAGGAACCTACCTGCTGTATGTGTGTGTTAGAGCAGTGTGTAGAGGAACCTACCTGCTGTATGTGTGTGTTAGAGCAGTGTGTAGAGGAACCTACCTGCTGCATGTTGTGCATGTTCTGCTGCAGCAGCTGGATCTGAGCCTCGGCGCCGTGCGCCTGCATGAGCGTGTGATCATCATCCTGTCGGCAGCTCCGGCTCTGCTCCTGCCTCAGCAGCTCCACCTCGTTCCTGTAGGCATCCAACTGCCATCGCAGCGAGTCGTTCTCCTCCCTCAGAGACGCCGGATCGTACACCCCTGCACACAGGAAGCACAGCAGCGCCAGATGTTAAAGGGACAGTTCAAGTGTTTCTTTGGTTTTTCACATTTAAATTGTGATTCAAGCTCTACTGATTCAAAATTGATTCTTTTTTATATTTATATTTAATATTTAAAATTTTTTAAAATTTTTTTAAATTTTTTAAAATTTTAATTGTTTTTATTTTAAATTTTAAAATTTTTAAAATTTTAAAATTTTAAAATTTTTTAATTTTTAAAATTTTAAAATTTTTTTGATTTTTAAATTTTTTGTAATTTTTAAATTTTTTTTAATTTTTTTTAATTTTTTTTAATTTTTTTTAATTATTTTTAATTATTTTTTAATTTAAAAAAAATATATATATATACTTTTTTTTATTGCATGTCTACTGTAATCAGATGGGAAAAGTAACTACATTTACATACTGTGAATTGTATTGTGAATCGAGAATCGTTTTTGCATCGAAAATCGCTTTGGAATCAAATCTTGAGCCTGAAAATTCAATATCGAATCAAATCGTGACATTTTCTGAATCCTGCACCCCTAATAGTGTAAAACAGGGGTCATCAACTAGATTTTTCCAAGGGCCAGAATTTTTCTACGCAGACACTCTGGGGGCCGGACTTTCAAATAAAGAAAATAAAATTAATTTAAACCTAATACGCCTATTTTTGTTCGCAATTTTCACTTTCTTACTGAATTAATGCTATATTTCTTTAGATGTATTAGTGTGAGCAAACTCCTAAAAAACATGGAAACTCCATAATGATAACTGGCTCTTTAACTAGAAAATGATCTCAGACTAGGAGGCAGATTACTGAGGAGTGATGGTTAAAGTCTGTGATTATGGAAACATTGTTGTAGTAAGCAGCGTCCTGATTGGTGGAAAATGCTTGCAGAAAGAAACAGTGCTTGTCAGGTTGCAAAATAATACAACCAGCATCATCATTCACGTGCATATGAAGTAGCCACTATTTGTTTTGGTCTTATAATACCTCCATAGGTTTACCGCTCCAGCGGAGAGTTTGGTTTGTTCAGCCAACAGTGAGGTTTACAAGACGTTGTCCAAATTTCCAGATTCCCGGCAAACTAAGATAAACAGTTAGACTACAAACCGACAGCTTTTGTTTTATTTTATTTGTAAAAATTCGTTATTTGCAGAATAGAGCTGTGTTTGCGTAAAACAGCGCGGTGGACAAGAGTGGACTGAGCAGATTGAAATATCTCTTTCTACATGTTTATGCCGACACAGGTGAGTGCATTGATAAGTATTGACTTTTTACTCACGAAGGTTTTATTGTAGCCTACTTACAGTAACGAGACTAGCGTGAGTTCATCTGCCCTCTTTGTATCGTTCCCTGTCAGGTGCTGCGTGTTTTAACGCACACACGTCTCGGCTCAGCGGTGTGTGTGTGTTTTAACGCACACACGTCTCGGCTCGAGCGGTGTGTGTGTGTTTTAACGCACACACGTCTCGGCTCATCGGTGTGTGTGGAGCTCGGGAATCGCTGTACAAACTCCCAGCATGTGAATAGAGATGTAAATACAGGGGGCTGGGTTTTTGCTCTAAATGTTTGAAATGATAAATAACAGAACGCATATTTTCCTCTTTACATTTTGTGAATTCATGATTATTCTGCGGGCCAGACTAAAAGCTTTGGCGGGCCGGATGTGGCCCGCGGGCCGCCAGTTGACGTTGGCTGGTGTAAGCCTTTGATGGCGTACGAGTGTATTGTGTACCAGACAATTAAGCAGAAGAACAGGAAAGACAGTTAAAGTGAACAGATGAGGAAGGTGCACCGGACAGAGGCCCCGACCCTGGCGTGTGTGTTTGTGAAACAGTTTCTTCCTAGAAACAAGGAGACACCTAGCCTGGTCCTACCAGACTCTGGTCCACTAGCCTGGTCCTACCAGACTCTGGTACATTAGCCTGGTTCTACCAGACTCTGATACACTAGCCTGGTCCTACCAGACTCTGGTACATTAGCCTGGTCCTACCAGACTCTGGTCCACTAGCCTGGTCCTACCAAACTCTGGTACATTAGCCTGGTCCTACCAGACTCTGGTCCACTAGCCTGGTCCTACCAAACTCTGGTACATTAGCCTGGTCCTACCAGACTCTGGTCCACTAGCCTGGTCCTACCAGACTCTGGTCCATTTCATTAGTACAGAGAGTCTGGCTTCTCTCCATTGACCAGTGTTAACTTCCTTGAAGGCGGGTACTCTGTTGAAGTTTAAAACTATTGGATCTGCCCAGAGCCACTCTGGATCTGCCAGAACCAATCACTAACGTTTGGTTGTGACGTAAGAATATATCGCGAACCCACACGGTGTACTGAAGGGAAATAAAAATTGAGCGGAAGTACGTAGGAGGGCGGAGCCAGGCTAGGAGACACTACCCCTGTGAGGAGAGAATAAAGACACAGGGAAAGCTTAGATCGGAGCTCACTTTGGAGGAGATCTTGGTGGACTGAGCTCTGACTTCATGTCTGTCGCTAGGGAAACTTAGACTCTGTTTGTTAAGGATGTTTAACCGTGTGATTCGTTACCGTGATATACTACTGTATATACACTTGGTGTCGTACCATTTTCCTCAGTTCGGATCCTCTTGGAGGGATTTTCATCCGAGTCGTCATCCGACATCTCCATCTCCTCCTCGCGTCTGATGCCCATGATCTCTTCGCTGTGGGCGTTCCTCAGCTCCTACACACGTGCACACGCACACACACACACATACATATACATACATATATACACACAGACAGACAGACACACACAGATGCATGCACACACACACAAACAGATGCATGCACACACAGACAGACGCAAAGACACACACACACAGACAGACAAACACACACAGACACACACGCACACACACACACACACACACAAACAACACATACACACACAGACAAACGCACGCACACACAGATGCAAAGACACACATACATACACACACACAAACACACATATACTCACACACAGACAGACACACGCATATACACACACACACACAGACACACAAACACACACACACACAGACACACAAACACACACACACACACACACCAAGCACCAGGATGTGTCTTTATCTGGACTACATGTCTCTTATTTAAAGCACTTTTTATAGACTTGCTGTTCAAAAGTGCAAAACATGAAACAAACTCACAGAAAACTGCAGGTCGTCTGCAACTCTCACTTCTTTAAAATCAAGACTCACGACTTTTCCGTTTGACACGGCCTTTCTTTAAATAACTGTTCATTTCTTACACCGCACTATAACTTGTATTGCTGTATTTCATACCTGTCTACTTCATGTCTTGTCATGTACTTTGAAATGCCTTGTTGCTGAAATATTCTGTACAAATAAAGCTGCCTTGCCTTGAAATAATCACATCATCTTATTCAGTATCTCTTCATTTGTCGGCTCACATCCACAGAGTTAGCAACACCCGTGCTGTTGCTATAGTGATACTGGTACATTTTGACTTACCACAGATACTAGCCGTGAAAAGGAGGGGCTGTAGGATGCTAGAGAAGGCTGTCTCATCACTCACTCTTACCTCTTTTTGGACCAAATATTTAAATATGGTCGTAGTAGGCTCTGATGAAGCTTCAGTAATAATAATTTATCAGACTTAACTGGGTGGATGTGGTCTACGGAAGATTTAAAATGCAGAACTAAAAGACAAATACCCACTAGTTGTGTTTCCATTCGATTGTCAAGCCAATGTTTAAAGCGTAACTCTCGCCAAAATGCAACCTAGGGTATTTTTGTGAATGTACCCGAGTCAAACTTTTGTTTAAAAGCATATTTAGGACGGAAGCGCCACTTTTAAGATTCACCGTATTCTCGTTTTTCGATCAAATGGCCTTTTGAATGGGAGTGCTAGGGGCACTTTTATGCTAGACTGAAAATCACTATTTTTAAACAAATAAGAAGGCTCGACACAACATGAGACTGTTCCTTAAGTATCACCAGGGGCTCTACACCTTAACTACACCGGTGCACGAGGGATAAACTAAATCTGGGGCTACTTGTTTTGATATGGACTCGTTTTGACTGCCGAGGTGGTAGCGGCTGGAAACAATAAGAGCTACGGTGAGTTGTTCAAAACCTCTTTTTTTAGTAAACTCTGGGTACACAACCAATGTTGTCAATACTTGCGTAAAGGTGTAGAGCCTCTGGTGATACTTCGAGCAACGTTTCATGTTGTGTCGAGCCTTCTTAGTGTTTTAAAAATAGCTATTTTGAGGCTATCATAAAAGTGCCCCTAGCACTCCCATGCAAAAGGCCATTTGACCAAAAAACGAGAATACGGTGAATCTTAAAAGTGGTGCTTCCGTCCTAAATATGCTTTTAAATGAAAGTTTGACTCTGGTACATTCACAAAAAGACCCTAGGTTGCATTTTGGCGATAGTTACGCTTTAAGCAAACTTTTAAAATCTAACAAAAGAAATGTGTCCATTAAGTGGTTGTGGAGCGAATAAACTGGGCTACAGACATAGGCGCTGATACTGAAAATACTGAGCACCCACGTGTGCCAGACTACCAGTAGGCTCCATTCATTTAACCCAACTGTTGTCTTCCTGTCGACCAACAAGCAACTGTTTGTTTTTCTGGGTCAAAATTTTAAATTAAAACTTTTTAGTCAACATTTTGGTCGTCTTTTTCGACACTTTTTGTCGCTTTTCAGCCGATGTTTTTGGCCACTTTTTTCACAATTTTTTTTATTTTCACTTTTATCCAAATTTTTTTTGGCACTTTTTCCAATGTTTTTGACGATTTTTTCAACGTTCCTTTATCATTTCATTTCAAATACCATAAAATTGAATACAACACCCAAATTCAAAGAAAGCTGTGAACTTTACAAGTTGTATGGAACCGTCCACATAGTTTTTTATTTTTTTATTTTTAACAATTTGATTGAAAGAAACTCACATTTGTGATATAGAAACTTTTTGAAAATGGGTCAATTTTGACCCGAGGACACCAGGAGGGTTAAAATTAAACATTGCAGTTGGTGCTAAGTGGAGCGTCTGTCATAGTGTGATTGGTTATGTCGCTGTCAGTCCCTTGCTCCATATCCTAGCCACCAATCACAGCGTCTCTCGGATGAAGACGCCTCAACATTTGGTAGCTTTGTGGGCCTAGGTGGTCGTCTGGGCTTGTGTGCTATCTTCATGTAACATGGATAGCCAGGCCTACTAATTCATGTTTAGGCCTATAGGCTACTAGATAAGGTGGCATCGATTCTTAATTTCCCACGAAGCTGATCGCGGTTAGGTGTCAGTTGAAGTTCTCATCTCCAGTCCTATATGTATCTTTGAGAAGTGGCGCTGTCCTGAGTTGAAAGCCTACTTTACAGCTTTATTATCGAGTTAATAGGCGTGTGTGTTCCTGTCGGCCGCTGTCCATTTCCTAAGGTTCTGAAATGCAAAACAAAATTGACCACTTTTTCTGTGCGCCCGTGAGCACCCATGGAAGAAAAACATAAATGGGCGCCTATGGCTACAGCGTAACTTTGGTCAGAAGTTGTCACTTCTTTGCATTTTTGGGCAGCATGGTGGCCCAATGGTTAGCACTGTGGCCTCACAGCAATATGGTTCTGGGTTCAAATCCACCTTTCTGTGTGGAGTTTGCATGTTCTCCCCATGTTTGCCACCATCAAAAACATGTACCAGGTTCTCCAGTCAGTGCCCTTGAGCAAGGCACTGGCTCAGATCTGGAGTTGGTGTCCGGGCACTGTGATTGGCTGCCCACTGCTCCCTTGAGGGATGGGTTAAATGCAGAGAATGAATTTTGCTATGTGTATGTGACAATAAAGTACCTTTACCTTAAGCCCCAAAAAATGCCGTTGCCATCTAAACGAAAGGCACATCTGATAAAATATTTTGTCGTTTTCACCCGCGAGCGTATTTGTGTAAAGTTAAGTTTGTTTTCTGTCTAATAAAGACCACATTATTTCTAACAAAGTGCAGCTTTTTATGTGTACCATATAAGAAAGTTCGATCTCACATAAATGTGTTTAATTTCTGCATTTTAAAGTTCCACAAACACTATTATTAGATCGACAACAGAGAACTCCCTGCAGAGCAACAAGCTGCTGCTGCTGCAGGCTGGAAACACAACATCCTCATGTTCATATTTGTGTTATCTCGATTTGACTCTGGATGAATAATTGATCAGAGACTTAACCCTGGAAATCACTGTTGCTATAGCAGCGAGCGCCTCTCACGCTGTCGACGACGAGGCGTCAGATCTCTGCTTTAGATCTGGGCTGCAGGGAGGAGGAGACCATCAGAGGGTCTGTCTGTCTGTCTGTCTGTCTGTCTGTCTCTCTGATTGTCTGCCTGTCTATCAGTCAGTCAGTTTCTGTCTGTCTGTCTGATTGACTGTCTCTCTGTCTGTCAGTCTGTCTGTCTCTCTGTCTGTCTGTCTTTCTGTCTGTCAGTCTTTCTGTCTCTCTGTCTGTTAGTCTGTCTGTCTGTCTGTCTCTCTGAACATGTACAGTGACACACCAACAGGACAGCAGATGTACAGCGCTGTCTGTCTGTCTGTCTGTCTGTCTGTCTGTCTGTCTGTCTGTCTGTCAGCTCTCTCCTGTGGGACTCAGAAATGTCAGCAGAGAAGAAAGCAGTGGGCGTGGGAGGGAGGAGACGACACAAAAAGCTATACCAACCTCGCACTGCTTGCGCCAAATGTCTATGTTCTTGCGCTGTGCTTTTGAGAAATGGTCCCATGCCTTTTGCCTGGTGGCGGCGGTGAAAACGGCGGTGATCTGCTCGACTTTGGGGGTGAACAGGGAGAAGGGAGGAGGGAGGAGGGAGGAGGGAGGAGGGAGGAGGGAGGAGGGAGGAGGGAGGAGGGAAGAGGAAGGGGAGCAAGACAAAACAAGCCATTTATCTAGCGTTGCAGCACTGACTGAGGCTTATACAGCAGGCAGAGGAGAGACCGTAGACACACACTGACCACACTGGACCTTTCTGTTATTTTAAAGGGTAATTTTAATTTGTATTTTTCAATGCATTTGTGTCTAAGTGACAACAGAAATCTTTGAAATTGGTCCAGTATTGAGCTGTAACGCTGTAACCGACAGCTGTGAACTGACAGCTGTGAACCGAAAGCTGTGAATCAGGCTGTAATGTAACCCTATATAGGACAAATGTTCAGCATCAGTTAGCGTCCACTAAAAGTTTTGTTTTTGCCGCTGACAGACTCAGATTGTTATTCTAAGTGTGTGACAACATTATGGAAAGGATCCCTGCAGAGATAGACCTTTTAGTTAAAGAGTAAGATCCTTTTTGTTTAACATGAATGAGCATATCTCCACCAGACTCCATGTAAATAATCAGGACTTTAAGCGTGTATAGAGCCAGCATATTTCCACCAGACTCCATGTAAATAATCAGGACTTTTAGCGTGTATAGAGCCAGCATATCTCCACCAGACTCCATGTAAATAATCAGGACTTTAAGCGTGTATAGAGCCAGCATATCTCCACCAGACTCCATGTAAATAATCAGGACTTTTAGCGTGTATAGAGCCAGCATATTTCCACATGTAAATGGGTGAATTAAGGGTTTATTTTAACCAAACCAGAGTGGTGATTGTTGGAACAGTGGAAAGATGAACCAACCTTTTGGTAGTTTTATTTTGTTTCTGTCCACTTTGAATGAAGTGTGTTTTACGATGATAAAAGTCCTGATTATTTACATGGAGTTTGGTGGGATGTCTATGTTAAAAAAAAAGGATCTTACTCTTTAACAAAAGGGTCTATCTCTGTAGGGATCCTTTCCCATAATGTTGTCAGACACTTAGAATAATAATCTGGACGAAAATTTATTAAACGTGTGCATTTGTCCATTAACGTTACATTGCAGTTTGTTTCTTCTTTCTTAATACTGGACCAATTTCAAAAAAAGTTTTTCCCATCAGTCACTTTGACACAGAAACATGGGAAGATAGGGTCCAGGTTGAAAAAAGAAAACTAAATTACCCTTTAAGGAGGAAAATGGATTAAAACCAACAGAATATTAGTCATTATTTCAGAAGATAAGCACTGTAAATAACAAACAGCATTCGTCCTCACTTATAAAACAGAAATGAACAGATGAGTTGTATTGATCGCACATTAAAGCGACAGATGTGATCCCATGATGAGCTTGTCT
The DNA here is from genome assembly GCA_025617405.1 of Perca schrenkii. Lineage (NCBI taxonomy): Eukaryota > Metazoa > Chordata > Actinopteri > Perciformes > Percidae > Perca > Perca schrenkii. Next base: position 35,592,045 of record CM046797.1, on the reverse strand, counting down.
CTCTCCTGGCGCTGCTCTGTACTTACATCACCTGCAGCGTCACTTCCTTCACGACTTACAAAGGCAACATTTATCCTGAATGGACGCCCATCTTTTGACTCAACACAGTACGAGTGTTGCCATGGTTGTATTACAGCCCAGTCTCACGGCAGTTCGTGAAATGTTCACGTAATTTAATCTACTGATTCATGTACATGGACACGTTCATCTCGTTTTTTTCATGTTTTTTTAAACTAATGGGAGTTCAATGGGAAGCATCTTTCGTGATCACAGCACGATTATTTCTGCCAGTTGGGCTGCATACTGTAAACATGTCTGTGTACACAAATCAATAGATTAAATTACGTGAACATTTCACGAACTGCCATAAGACTGGGCTGTGTATTAAATATGTAATGTAAGTGGAAGTTGTAATGGAAGCAATTTATGTGCTTTAATTACTGTGAGAATAGATCAGAGTATAACTTTAATAAAGCCATACATTCAGAGATTAAATGATGCCTTTCAAAGTATTTCTCTGACATTTACTTTGCTTTAACATTTTCAGCAGTGACATCATTTCAACTTCCCAAAACATCTGTCTGCTGATTGAACGCTGGACTTTCTCTGATCAACACATAGAAACAAATGACTAACACTTGCAACACATTCTCACCTCCAACTCGTCATATACCAAATAACTAGCTTTTTGATGCTTTTGAAGCTCTTGGTCGGATCCCTTGGAGTCATTTTTTGATGCTCTGTGTCAGGATCATTGGACTTTTTGACGCTTTTAAATCCTGTGTCGGGATCATTGGAATGAGTTTTTGTGATGCTCTGGGTCGGGACCATCGGAGTCATTTTTTGATGCTCTGGGTCGGGACCATTGGAGTCATTTTTTGACGCTTTAAAATTCTGGGTCAGGACCATTGGAGTCACTTTTTGACGCTTTTAAATCCTGGGTTGGGATCCTTGGAGTCACTATTCAACATGCAGGGTAAAACCACTTAGCGATGGTTAGGAAAAGATCATAGGTGACGTTTTAAAATGTACATTTATGTGACACGCAGGACAACGGGACACATACCCTGGTCTCCTGGGTGAAAGTCCTGTGTTGTTTGACCCATCCACCCCAACCTGCCTCTTTCATACTACTCGCTACTGTTGTCGCTCTTCATACTATGTCATCTAACAGCAGTCCCATACAGATCCATCCTGGGCATCCCATAAAGACGCTAAAGGGTGCTTTGTGCGTCGATATCTGACGAGTTGGGAGTGAGATTGTGTTGACACTTGACAAATAGTACAGATATACTTACCTCACAGCTGTGGCTTCCTGCAGACTTTTAAAATTTTATATTTATAAGACTTGTTTAGATCTAATTTTTTATTCTGAATGAACCGCATTGTTAAATCTGCATTGAGTCATATTTCACTTTCGCTCGACGCAGCTTTCAGACTCTTGTAGCTGCTGATTTTGGTCTCTCAAGCTGCCTCTTTCAGTTCTCATCAAGTATCTTCACGAACACACTGAGATCCCAGTGTGCAGGGTTCAACGTTAAGGGTTGCCCAATGGCCCAGGGATAGTAAAACACTGCGTTGGTCAAGTACATTTTAATTATCAAATTAGACTTTAATAGAAACAAGTAAACTGTGTATGCAGGTGCAAACTCAACTTTATTTACAAGTTGAAAATTGCTTCAATTGATTTGAATTATAACACCAAGAGCTTTTAACAGATTACTCTTTAAAATGTTTCTGCTGATGTTCAAATCATAAAATGGTCGATGGATGGAGCTCTGCTACGTCTGCAATGTGTTAAAAACCTGTTCTTAAAGGTGCTGTAGGTAGGATAGTGAAGATCCAGGACTTAGCCAAAGAATTTGAACATTGACAACTTCTCACTCTCCCCCCTTTCCGCTAAAGCCCAAAACGGTCTCCTAAGCCCCTCCCCCCACAAGGGAGAATGAAGGCGTGTGCATGAGCAGTGATTGACACGCAGTTAGACATCCCCCCTGGCCCTGATTGGTGCATCTGAACAGGGAGTGGTGGATTTTTACAAATCCCACTCCAGGCTGTAGGTGGAGCCAGAGGAGCTGGATGTATTTTAAATGACCTGCTTCATGTAGTTCTACTGGAACATAGGGTCAGTTTCAGCAGATATGACAGAAAGGTATTTTTATAAGTCTTACCTACTGCACCTTTAACATATACTTTCATTTTGAAAAAAGCATCCGTGAATATTCAATATGTTTAATATGGTTTTATTCTAATTTTTGCTACTGTATTGTATCTACTTGTATTACCATTTTATTGTCTCTGTGTTTTATGGTTCCATTTCATGCTTTTAATTGAGCTTTTTTCATTCTCTAATTTCCTTATTTTCTTTTCATTGGAAAGCATTTAGAATAAAGGCATTATGTACACGTAGTGCTAACTTTTGGGGAATTTAGGAGAAATCTACAGACACAAATAGACAAAGTGTAGGAAAAATAAACACCTAAATGGGTATTTTGGATGTCTTTTTTTCCACTAGCCTGAAAGAAGACATGTTATGGAAGCACAAATCGCCCAAAAACTCTGATAAAAGAAGGATGTTTTTGCCTGTAGTGTTTCTTGAAACATCCACTGAGGTCTTCAGTCATTGTGTCCGAGCGTCGTCTCTACTGACTCAGAAACCTCGGAGCCACTGACCTGATCAGCGCCTCACAGCGAGCTGAAGATAATGGATGGGGGGGAAGTGTTGTCATGGAGACTGGGCTGAGATGCCTTGCAGAACAAATGGCTTGCATCCAAGGCAGTAAGATTTAAAAGGGGATGTGGTGAAAATGGTTTCACGGTAATCTGAGACTGCAGCTCAGTCTGCAGCAGTGAGACGGACCGGGACACTGGGAGGTTTATGACGGGGATAATTCGGCCGGCACTCAACCCTTTCAGCCTCTGTTTTGATATGCAGCAGTTATTTTGTATGTATATATTTGTATGTTTTTCTGTTTGTTTCATATTAATGTTTAAGTTTTTCCAAACATTCTTCTCTCATCTCAATTATTGGAACTGCCTTCCTGTTGAACTCAGAGAAAGCATCAGCAGTCTATTATTTAAAATCACACTAAAGAGATGGATTTGGTTTACCTCATCCTAGGTACAGCCCTTCGTTGTACTGTACTTATTCTTTATTTATGTTTTTGTTCCCTCTTTTTTTCTCTTCTTCTTTCTTAATTTGCTTTCTATCTTTCTTGCATTCTTTTTTATTATTATAATATGATGACCTGCCAAGGGACTACAGATGAAAATTAGCTTTTTTTTGCCAACTCTGGCACATTTACATTTTGAGTGTAAAAAAAAATGTCAATTGATGTGCATTGTCCCTTTTAAAAAAATAAATATAATAAATAATATAATATGTTTGTTTTGTTTGTGTATGTATGCACCTTTCACCAAGGCAAATGTGTACCTTTTCTGATTCTGATTTCTAATTGAGACTGAGTCTCTTTAGGTTTTAGACTTTTGGTCGGACGAAAAAAGACGAGAATGTGAATACATCTCCTTAAAGCTGTGGGAAATTATAACATACAGGTTGGAAGTGGAATTATCCATTACATTACATTAACGCTGTTTGCCCGATTGGGTAGCGGATCTGAAATTCGAATGAGACGTAATGAGACATTATGACAGCGGTAATGGGACAATTCCGCTTCCAACCTGTAGGGGGACTGAAGCGGGAAAGGTGTTGCTTTAATAGACCTTTTCACGGCAGACATGTTGACATGTCTTAGTAAGAAAAGCACAGGTGTATTCCACTTAGGAGAGACCCTGGTATCAAACCATTACTGATGGCTGCATTCCACTTAGGAGAGACCCTGGTATTAAACCATTACTGATGGCTGCATTCCACTTAGGAGAGGCCCTGGTATTAAACCATTACTGATGGCTGCATTCCACTTAGGAGAGGCCCTGGTATTAAACCATTACTGATGGCTGCATTCCACTTAGGAGAGACCCTGGTATTAAACCATTACTGATGGCTGCATTCCACTTAGGAGAGACCCTGGTATTAAACCATTACTGATGGCTGCATTCCACTTAGGAGAGGCCCTGGTATTAAACCATTACTGATGGCTGCATTCCACTTAGGAGAGGTCCTGGTATTGTGCATGCTGACTCACTGAAATATCTTACTGGGACACGTGATGGAATTGAGCCATCTTTAAGGTTATCAATCTCAGCTGTGCTTTTCCTACTATGACATGTCAACATGTCTGCTGTGAAAAAGGTCCATAGACTAAACCAGGGCTGCACAATATATAGTTTTTTTTGCCATCATCGCGATATCAAATGCAATAAACACATCGCAAAAGACACTCAGAGATTTTCTGTGTTAGTTGAAAGAAAACACCGACTGGGGCAGTCTCTAATGCAACAGTCCTTTAATAACCTCTCAGCAGCTGCGTCTCTTCTAATCTTTGTTGTTGTACCCTGTAGCCTGTTCTGCTTTGTGCTTTGTTTGGTCTCTAATCCTTTTCCTTCTGTGCTGGGTCTTGTTTAGTGTTTGTGTTGTCTTTTTTAGTTTCTTTGTATTTCAAAAAAAGCCTTTTTAACATCGAGGCCAAGGGACAACACATGAAAAACAGCCTTTTGGGCTAATTTTGTCATTTTTAACCCACGTATAATCGTGCGTTTTGTTAATTTGCGCTCTCTCCCCTTCTTAAATTAACTTAATTCAACTGAATTCAATTCATGTTGATTCAACCGTAGGATCATTGTGGCGGATGCAGTCTGTGCTGCTGTTCAACTGTTGTGTTGTACTGACAGGTGTTTCTATTACTTTGTCCACCCCGTTGATATCGAGGAGTACGGTGTAAAGAAAACAGACACACCTCTCACAGTTCAACCCTTTGAGGACAATGCTTTTTCAATGTCGCCATCTATATTTCAGCGATAATAAAAGTGCAAAAACGTGGTTTGAATTATTGCTGGAAAGGGCAGAATCTCCACTTCCATGCACCTCTTTGTTATATATATATATATATATATATATATATATATATATATATATATATATATATATAAAAACAAAGACCATCTTCCCTGTCTCCCAATCTGAGTATAATGGGTGGACTTGCGTTTTTGTGAACCTAAAGGCTCTGACACACCAACCGTTGGCAGTAAAGGCAGTCCCACTGATCAGTCTGTTCCCCGAGTTGGTCCAAAAAGTGCCTCAGAACACACCGAAGCGTCCGTTCTGCGCCTGTGCGAGACGTAATACGTCTCCATAACAGCAGGCAGCGCTAATCTGTATTGTCGCCCCAAAAAGATGAAAACTGGAAATGACGAACGCGTCACGTGGGTCTGGATCTCGTATTTTACACAAATAGTTCACCGAAACGTGTTTCTGAAAACATTTTAAGCAAGAAATAGGCCGTGCAGTTGCTGAATCTGTCTGTTTTTTTATCGACAAAGGTCAGTTTGAAAGATTTTTCGTCAGATTTTGAGAGCCGTTCGTCACCCTAACATAAGTGCACTGATTCACTAGTCAAGGGCTAGAACTCCACCAATCAGATTGGTCATTGAGTCTGACTGCCCGCCCTCCGACACAGCAAGTCAGGTCGGCCCAAATAAAAGCCGATCAGATCACACACCGAACAGACTCGAGTCATTGACTTCTCCAGACTGTCCGACAGACGATTATTGGGTTGGTGTGTCAGCACATTAAGTCTTTGTTAAACTCATTTTAAACACCAAAACAGTTTTGTCCACATGTTTGTTTTCACAAGAGATTTGAAGAATTTTCAAAAGCCAACTTCATCTTTTCAACTTCAGGGCCAAATTATCTCTTTACGAATTGCTCTAGGACAGTGTTTGGCCTCACTCTAGAAAGCTGAGTTTGTTCTGAACATGTTAATGGAAACATATGGAAATACCCGTAAAAGGGGAATTTGATTACAAATTTAAAATCAAGAAAATGTTTTCAGACCTTAGAGGGTTAAAAGCAATACAAACTAAAGCCTGCTAAAAAACGAGTCAGGTAGTGTGGTTGGAGATTTCTCGTTTCTCTCAACGGTGGAGCTTTATGAAACATGCAGCTAACTGTAGTGAAGTCCTGAGAGGAACGTACCTGAACAGCTGCTCAGTCTGCCTGATCGCCTGCGTGTGCCTTAAATAATAAAGTATCCTTACACTGAGTTAAAATGGCCAGCAGGGCGTTCTTGAAGATCTCTTTGGCGCGCTCCATCTCCTCCTCGTGCTGAGCTTTCTCGCTCATCAGCCGACGGACGTGGCTGTTGGCCGACTGGATCATGGAGTAGAAGTGGTTGGCGGTCCGCCGGTTGACCTCACCGCGGTCGATCCAGGTGAACAGCACCGCCGTCGCCTCGCTGAATTTATGGTCATCTGAAAAACAGCACGAGGAATATATCGATGTCTTTAATCAATAACAGATTGACAATCTCCAATTCTACAATCATCTATTACTCCAAACTATACCCAACTATTACCCCAAACTATACCCAACGATTACCGCAAACTATACTCAATTAAAACCCCAAACTATACCCAACTATTAGCCCAAACTATACCCAACTATTACCCCAAACTATAACCAATTATTACCCCAAACTATACCCAACTATTACCCCAAACTATACCAAACTATTACTCCAAACCATACCCAACTATTACTCCAAACTATACCCAACTGTTACCCCAAACTATACCCAACTATTACCCCAAACTACAATCAACTGTTACCCCAAACTATACCCAAATATTACCCCAAACTATACCCAACTATTACCCCAAAATAACAAACTAAAACCCCAAACTATACCCAACTAAAACCCCAAACTATAATCAACTAAAACCACAAACTATACCCAACTAAAACCCCAAACTATACCCAACTAAAACCCAAGGCTATACCCAACTATTACCCCAAACTATATCCAACTAAAACCCCAAACTATACCCAACTAAAACCCCAAACTATAACCAACTATTACCCCAAACTATAACTAACTATAACAAACACGATGCTGAGAATATTTTTATACTATTACTGCTGAGAATACTTACATACCTTTACTTAGGTAGGGTTCTAAAGCAGGAATTTTACTTGTAACTTGAGTATTTTTACACTCTTGTACTGGCACTTTAACTTCACTAAATAATCTAGGTACTTCCTGCAGCTCCCTGTTTCGCGCGCCATCACACCAGGATGTGGAAGTCATTTCATGGGACCTTTAACATTCAGTCGGGCTAAACAAACTGAGCAGCTAGTGAGGATTGAAACCCTTCTCTCGGGGCGTTCACTGTTCACGCCTCTGTAGTCCACACCACAGCAAATGAACACAAAAAGCATTTTTGATTTCAACCTTTCAACCAAAAACCACGGGCTGCGTTCGGTCTCAGTCATATAAAGTGCCACTGAGTCTCGGCGGGCCTCTGTCAAGTGCGTTCTCCCCCATTTGAATAATAATTGAAGCGCAGACGACGGCAGAACAGAGTGAATTAGAGAGCATTTAATGAGCTCAATACCCGCTGCAACACAACCTGTAAGAAGACACTTTCCCCGCTCAGATAAAGCCCCATTCATACACAGCAGCAGATTACAGTCACATTACAGCGAGCACAATGAACACAGCGACTGGATGGAGAAAGGAAATGTATTTCCCCTGGTGTGTGAAGAGAAGAATGAATTCATAAAAGCTTATTCAGAGAGAAAACATGCCTGTTTATGTTAGGTATCGGAGGCACACAGGTGGAGGTTTTGGTAGCAACAGTACATTAGAGATTCAGAAGCAAATATTAACAAAGCAAAGCAACGTAATGCTGGTTTCTATGAGGCTCCATCTACACTGCTACATTTTCATTTTTAAGCAGCGTTTTGGGACCAAAAACGATCTCTGTCCACACCAGAGTTTTAGCTCCAGTAGCAGAACTAATCTGCGTCCATATTAACACGTATGGCAACACACATCACGTGACCTTTTACACACACTAAGCATGGTGTGAACAGGAAGAAGATTGTCTGACATTACTCTGTGGTTGAAAATCATGAATGTAGAAGTTAGGGTGCTGCACCTATAAGACTTTTATTGGTAGGGGAAACCCTGGAAGTAGTGGGCATTCCCCTCTTTATTTTAGCTAATCTATTTGCATTGGATCTTCTCCAATATGGATCATAAATGGAGCAGAGGATGCTAGTTTTCCTGAAACAGGTGTGTGCGTTGTCACAGTAGGAGTAATGAGACTGCAGCTCTCCTCTGTGTGAAGACGGACATATTTATTTTTAGATTTCTACTGAACAACTGGAGTATTTTCAGTCATCGAGATAAGAATCACAGCAGGACACGTGGAAGAGGAAGAGAAGGAGGAGGAAGAGGAGGAGTGAACTTCACACATTGCTCATCTACACCTCCGCCAGTTCTCTCCCACGTTTCCTCTCTCTCCACCGATCTGTCCTCGTGCAGAGAAAGCAGCTCTGAGGAACCCGGAGAAGTCATGTACAGAGTGTATATGTGTGGTTTAAGCAATAGCCTTCACTGGCAGCTAGCACGGACTGTTTCTTTTTGCTCAACGCTAAAGAAAGTCACACAACAACACAAACAAACTGAGCGATGGAGGCAGCACAGATAACGGCTTCAGTTCCCCATCGTAAAGGGCCGTCTGACAGCAACGTAAAGCGCTGAAAATATATTCTAAATATAGCGTCCACTTAAAGGGATACTTAGCCGATAACCAACCAGAACCCCACATTCTAACCAACTAATACCCCAAACTCTAACACACACACACACACACACACACACACACACACACACCAAACTGCAGCTCTGCTGGAGACAAACTGAGCCATTTGTTCTTGAAGAGCATCAATAATTGCGCAGTTTCCTGAATCATTCACTTCAACGTGTTGTTCCCAACAGGAGATTAAACACAAAGACACACACACACACACACACACACACACACACACACACACACACATGCACACACACACAGACACAGACACACACACACATGCATGTACACACACAGACACACACAGACACACACAGACACACACACACACACACACACACACACACACACACATACAGACACACACACATACACACACACAGACACATACAGACACACACACATACACACACAGACACACACACACACATGCATGTACACACACAGACACATACAGACACACACACACAAACAGGCACAAACACACACACACATACAAGCACACAGACACACACACACACAGACCCAAACACATGCACACACACATGCACACAGACACACACACAGATCAGCTTTGAGAGGCTGAACATGATTTTAGACTAATATATATATTTTTTAAGTGATTGTCTCCCCCCCCTCCCCATCATTGTATCCATGACTACGGCTGCAGATTTCTCCGCCTCCTGAAGCCTCTGTGGACACTAATGTCTTTATAGTCTATTTTTACCCACTACTGTTCAAACCCAGACACAAGGCTTGATTGACTCCAGTCAGATGTCTTCAGGACTTCTCTATTTGTCTGAATGCTCTTTGAAGCTTTCCGCTCGTAGAAAGTCTTTACAAATAGATGTTCTTTAGTTTTGTACAGGGGAGAATAAAACGCTGTGCAACGCTTCAACCAGACTGACAACTGAGAGGCCAGAGAGAGACAAAGATCCCTCTGAGCAACAGCTGAATTAGGTGAGAATAAATCAGCAGTCGTTGATGAAACAAACTGGAAACTGTGTGCAGATTTAAACAGGAACAGTGTTTCAGTGTCACTGTCACAATAATGCAACTTATATCAAGCTGGAATGAACATTTAGCAAAGCTCTACCTCTCCGAGGGCCCAAAGAACTTAATATTTACAAATCCACATTGCAGCGTCAAGGGTTACTTAAAGGTCCCATGGCATGAACATTTCCCTTTATGAGGTTTTTTAACATTAATATGCGTTCCCCCAGCCTGCCTATGGTCCCCCAGTGGCTAGAAAATGGTGATAGGTGTAAACCGAGCCCTGGGTATCCTGCTCTATTTTTGAGAAAATTAAAGCTCAGATGGACCAATCAGGAATCTTCCCCTTATGAGGTCATAAGGAGCAAGGTTACCTCCCCTTTCGCTGCTTTGCCTGCCCAGAGAATATGGCCCAACCATGAGAAAGAGAGAGACATCATGGCTTTCAAACGAGCAAAGTGGCAGTTGGTCAACGCTACACCCCCACCCTCCACCTAAGGCCTATATAATAGAGACTTCAGATACAGTATTAGGGGACCACTAAGGTCTATATAAAAGAGACTTCAGATACAGTATTAGGGGACCACTAAGGCCTATATAAAAGCATCCAAAGAGCACCATGTCATGGGACCTTTAAGGCTGACTAATTGTAGTACGTAGGCTCTACACAAAGCCTACGGCGTTGTGAGGTTTATACTTGTGCGCTGGTGTGTCTGCGTCGTTCTAGCCAGAGTTGTCAAAAGTATTTACATTCATTACTCAGGTAGAAGTATAGATAGTATCAACTCATTGGTTTCAAAACTACTTAAAAATAATATCACTATGCTTTTTCAAATTAGACGTTGAGTTTTGGAAACAATTAGCTTGTGGTACTTGGGTGCGCAGAGCTTGCAGCGCATTCGAAAGGAGTTGTTTTTGCATCCAACCATTTCAAAAAATTCTTCCAGGTACAGCCAGGGATGTAGAAGGGTTGGCTTGTCTTCCACGTACAGCCAGGGATGTAGAAGGGTTGGCTGGTCTTCCAGGTATAGCCAGGGATGTAGAAGGGTTGGCTTGTCTTCCACATACAGCCAGGGATGTAGAAGGGTTTGCTGGTCTTCCAGGTATGGCCAGGGATGTAGAAGGGTTGGCTGGTCTTCCTGGTACGGCCAGGGATGTAGAAAGGTTGACTTGTCTTCCACGTACAGCCAGGGATGTAGAAGGGTTGGCTGGTCTTCCAGGTATGGCCAGGGATGTAGAAGGGTTTGCTGGTCTTCCAGGTACGGCCAGGGATGTAGAAGGGTTTGCTGGTCTTCCAGGTATGGCCAGGGATGTAGAAAGGTTGGCTGGTCTTCCAGGTACGGCCAGGGATGTAGAAGGGTTTGCTGGTCTTCCAGGTACGGCCAGGGATGTAGAAGGGTTTGCTGGTCTTCCAGGTATGGCCAGGGATGTAGAAAGGTTGGCTTGTCTTCCACATACAGCCAGGGATGTAGAAGGGTTGGCTGGTCTTCCAGGTATGGCCAGGGATGTAGAAGGGTTTGCTGGTCTTCCAGGTACGGCCAGGGATGTAGAAGGGTTTATTGGTCTTCCAGGTACTGCCAGGGATGTAGAAGGGTTGGCTGGTCTTCCTGTTACGGCCAGGGATGTAGAAAGGTTGGCTGGTCTTCCAGGTACAGCCAGGGATGTAGAAAGGTTGGCTGGTCTTCCAGGTACGGCCAGGGATGTAGAAGGGTTTGCTGGTCTTCCAGGTACGGCCAGGGATGTAGAAGGGTTTGCTGGTCTTCCAGGTATGGCCAGGGATGTAGAAGGGTTGGCTGGTCTTCCAGGTACGGCCAGGGATGGAGAAAGGTTGGCTGGTCCTCCTGGCTACCAACCTCCTTGCTGATGCTTGCTTGGGACATTTCACTCAAGTTCTCTTGAGTCTCTGCCACGGACATCTTGGTACTAGGCTACATACGTTTGCTATTGCCCGAAGTTTGATTTATTTCAGTCTAAAACCATTTCAAATGTAAAAGAAACATCTGGTGTCTGAATCTTTCTGTTGTTATTATTGGAGGGAAGAAGAACATCATCAATATAACAGCTGACTCATAACTTTTTTTCAATTGAGACAATGTCCTCACCTTTCAGTTTCTCCGCTAACATCGCCGACTCGTGCTCAGAGAAGTGCACTATGGGAGGAGGAGACGGCGGTCGGAGGCGGTCTTCGTGGATCTTGCGGCGGTGTCGTTCCTCTCGGGCGAACAAGCGCTGCTTACACTCCCACTCGTACAGGTCGTCTCTGGCCTGGGCAAAGTCTACGTGGATCCTCCCCGAGTCTTTCTTATCAGTGCTGGACCCGATACGCATCCGGTACCCTGAGAGGAGAGATAAACTATACGTTAGAGCAGGGGTGGGCAATTCATTTTCCCGAGGAGCCACATGAGAAACAGGGACTGTTGTGGAGGGCCGGACCAATAGGCTAAACTCAATTCTGCTCAATATTAATTTTATGTCAGGCGGCACATAAAAATGAACGTGCCGCCTGGAAAGCGATACGTTCTGAAACACCTCTTTTTCTCTGGGCATATTAGCACAGCAAAGTCCACCAAGCACTCTTTATTAAACTCCCCTTCAGAAAATGACTACTTTTCAACTTATCTATCTCTGGAGCCACCAGTAGGATATTCGGCTCATTTTCTGTAACTAATGTAGCCTTAAAGGGATACGCCACCATTTGTGAAATAGGGCTTATCACGGTCTCCCCTAGCTGTAGATAGGTGGGCCAACGCATTTTTTGTGCATGCATCGTTTTAGTCTGGTGCAGTGAATGGAATCCTATGTTGCCGGTTAGCATGTTGTGAGTAAAAGTGAGCCAACAAAAGACTACTTGCACTGAGACAAAAAATGCGTTGGCCCACCTATCTACAGCTAGGGGAGACCGTGATAAGCCCTATTTCGTATTCCTTTAAAGCTTGCTAGCCTACCCTGTTATACTGACACTACAAAGCGTATGAAACTGCAGTTACGCAACTGTTACGTCCTCTCCAAATTGGTCTATAAAGCCTTTGGTTATTCTATGTGCATTTTGATTAACCAGTCATTTGACACTTGAGCCTTGGTTAAAGTCTGACAAGTAAAAAACATCTGGAGCTGTGGAGTTAGAAAGAAGTGTGTGAGTGAGTGCCGGGTTTTTCTGCTCACCTGACAGGTAAAGGGACTTGTCCACCATGAACTCCTCGCTGAAGCGGATGTGGCAGAAGTTCTTCTTGCTCTTGCGGATGGCGATGATCTCTCCGCACTGTTCGAACACTTCCCTGATGATCTCCTCGGTGGCGTTCTCCGGCAAACCTCCGACAAACACCGTCTTACAGCCGGGCGGGCGCTCCCGAGTCGAGGGAGGGGGCAGGTCTGAAGAAGAACAACAATCATCAGCATCTTTCCTGATATCCTCACATTTTTAGGACACAAAGGTAAGGGGCCCTATTTTAACGATCTCAGCGCACAGCGTGAAACGCCTGATGCAGGTGTGTTTAGGGCGTGTCCAAATTGAGTCCCAGCCCGGGGTTCTAAAGGGTTGTCCTTAGTGTCTTCATTAATCAGAGGTGTGTTTTGGCCGTAACATGCAATCAACCAATCAGAGATCATATCCCATTCATCAACCAATCAGAGATCATCTCCCATTCCCTTTAAAAGCCAGGCGCATTTGGACCTTGGAGCATTGCTGTTATGATGGAGGATTAGCATTAATTATTATTAGTAATCTTCTGCATGTGTGTGTGTGTGTGTGCTGCTGTGTGTGCTGCTGTGTGTGTGTGTGTGTGTGTGTGTGTGTGTGTGTGTGTGTGTGTGTGTGTGTGCTGCTGTGCGTCCCTGTGTGTGTAACAAGCATAGTGTGTACGCGCTGTGCATTTTACTAATGCTCTGTTAAAATAACAATGAAATGCTGCGTTATTAACTTTAGTTGGTCAACCGTGCGATCAATTCCCTCTGCCTCAGGATAGCAATACTCCCAGAATGCACCTGAACACACCTCCCTGTAAGACCAGCAAGCCCAGAATGTACCTGAACACACCTCCCTGTAAGACTAGCATGCCCAGAATGCACCTGAACACACCTCCCTGTAAGACCAGCACGCCCAGAATGCACCTGAACACACCTCCCTGTAAGACCAGCACTCCCAGAATGCACCTGAACACACCTCCCTGTAAGACCAGCAGGCGCACAGATGGGCGCAGGTGCATTTTTTATTTAAACAACATGGGCGCTGGACGGGAAACTGACAACTGTGTCAGTCTTAAACTAGCAAAGCCACTTGCGTCGGGCTTTTGCGCTGCCCAAGATAGGGCCCAAGATCTTACTGGGGTTCTGCGGGAAGAGAGTGCAGCTCTTGCAGTGGATAATCTCCTTGATGAGCGGCATGTCTGGTGGTACTGGCGGGGGAGGGACCAGGCTGATGCCTGCCATCAGGGGGTTAATGGGAGCGATGAGTCCCAGCCCGGGGTCGAACCTCTGGATACACAGGGAGTCTGCAAAACATAGAGACGCAACAGTGAAAACGACTTAAGGGACATACTACATACAATCGGGACATACTACTTTTATATAACATTGCACATTGACACTCTTTCTCATACACGCTGTGCAAAGGATTGTGGGTCAGAATACACATTTAAAAACCTTAGGCCACGTCCATTTATGCAAAGAATTGTTTTCACACAAAAACTTTTTTATAGCATCAGGTTTATAGCATCTTCACATGACCCTGACAAAAAGTTATTGAAAGAACATTGTTTGGTTATGAAATGCGAAAATTACGAACAACCAAACTTTTGTAGCTAGTGACAAAACACGAATTTCAGCATATTTTGGCCAAAGTAAATGCTACTAACACAAAACTTGGCGGTCTTGTTTGCCATGAAATTCTGAGGCTCTGTACCAAATTTGGTGAAATCTGGCCATTAGGGGGTGCGATAATCAAATAATCAAAGAAGAAATGTGCAATTGCAATTAACAACAGACCTTGCAGATTTATTTCATGACGTTTGCCAGGGGCGACTCGCGCCAGGGAGGCTTGGACTCCGTCTGAAATGCTTTCAGTTCTAGTTCTTTTTACTTTTAGTATGTGTGCATACGATGGGTACATACTATTTCTACATAACATTGCATCTAGAACTTTGACCCTCTTGCTCATACTGAAAATGCTGTGCAAAGGATTGTGGGTCAGAATAATCAGAAAGCATGCTGGCTCGCAAAATGTGACCGGATGCAGCCGGACATCCTGGCATTTTTGGCATCTCTACGTATTAGGATGTACTAAATCTAATTCTTGGATTCTAAATAGTAAGGTAATATGGGTAATAAAACTGACTGTGAGTGTATTTAAGCATTATCAAATACAGTTTATCTATAATGTCTGATTAAAAAATTTACACTTGACCCAAAACCTGCCCAGCATTTTCCAAAAACATTTCAAGCTGTCCATAGAGATACAATACAACACCCTCATCACACGCAAGTGAAGGAAGAAAGAGAGTAACAAAAGCCAAAGAGAGAAATAAAGCATCGCTATCTGGAAGGAAAGAGATAAGAGAAGGAGAGAAATGGGGACTCGATGTGAGAGGAAAGCAAACTACAAGAGAGCAGAGGAGAAGAAAATGTCCATTCCCCTGGACAAAGAGAAAGAGATGAAGATAAACAGAGGGAGGATGGAGGCGACAGCAGCAATGTTTCAGCTGTCTGGGTGCAGATAGAGCGGCTACAGGGTGGAGGATGGCGCTGCAGTGGCGGCCACATCTTCCTCCGTCAGCAGAAAACACAACACAACCCACGGCACGATGAAGTGATTCAAATCACAGGCGAGGGAGGCTGTCTCACACGTCCCGTGGAGTAATCCAATAGAAAGAAATGCTTCTTTTGTGGAGGATTGATTGAATGCAGCGCTGATTCACTGTGAAAGATGTGGGTTTTTTAGTTTTTTTTACGTCTGCCAGGGACCCGAAACAATCAGCAGCACACAGGAAGGGAGGCGCTTTCTTTTTGTAAAGAGGAAAAGAAAACGTCTGAGGGATAAACAAAGTAGAGCTGCAAAGATGAATTGATCACTTACTTAATCGCCTACGATTTTGATGATCGATTGATATGCTTTGAGTCATTTTTTTAAAATGAAAATACAGGTATACTTGTGTGATTGCAGCTTGTTAAATGTGGCTATTTTCTAGTTTCTTCTCTCCTCCTGTGACAGAAAATGGAATCCTTCCTTCTTTCCCTTTTCTTTTCATCATTTCCATCTTCTGTCCTTCCCTACTTTCTTCCCTACGTACTTCCTTTCTTCCCTCTTTCCACCCTTTCCTAATTAGTCTTCCTTTACCGTATTTCCATTATTTCTTCCTTCCCTTTTCTTTCCATCCTTTCCACCTTTATTTTGTCCTTCTCTTTCCTTCCCTACCTTCTTCCCTACATAATTTCTTCTTTCCCTCCCTCCTCACATACTTAAAAACAGAATGTCTCTAAGCTGAAAAGATGAATAGATAAGTTGTCTTTGAAGTATTTTGCAATGTCTTGCAGTCTTTCTTGATGTCTCACAGTGTTCCTCGATGTCTCAAAGTCTTTCTTGATGTCTCACAGTGTTTCTCTCTCTCGAAGTCTCGCTCGATGTCTCACAGTGTTTCTTGATGTCTCGAAGTCTTTTTCGATGTCTCACAGTCTTTCTCGATGTCTTGAAGTCTTTCTCAATGTCTCAAAGTCTTTCTCGATGTCTCACAGTGTTTCTTGATGTCTCAAAGTGTTTATCGATGTCTCAAAGTCTTTCTCGATGTCTTGCAGTCTTTCTCGATGTCTCACAGTCTTTCTCGATGTCTCGAACTGTTTATCGATGTCTCAAAGTCTTTCTCGATGTCTCAAAGTGTTTCTCGATGTCTCAAAGTGTTTATCGATGTCTCAAAGTGTTTATCGATGACTCACAGTGTTTCTCGATGTCTTGCAGTCTTTCTCGATGCCTCACAGTGTTTCTCGATGTCTCGAAGTGTTTCTCGATGTCTCACAGTCTTTCTTAATGTCTCACAGTCTTTCTCGATGTCTCAAAGTCTTTCTCGATGTCTCAAAGGCTTTCTCGATGTCTCACAGTGTTTCTCTGTCTCGAAGTCTTGCTCGATGTCTCACAGTCTTTCTCGATGGCTTGAAGTCTTCCTCGATGTCTCGAAGTCTTTCTCGATGTCTCACAATGTTTCTCGATGTCGTGAAGTCTTTCTCGATGCCTTGCAGTTTTTCTCGAAGCCTTGCAGTCTATCACGATGCCTTGCAGTTTTTCTCGAAGCCTTGCAGTCTATCTCGATGCCTTGCAGTCTTTCTCGATGTCTTGCAGTCTTTCACGATGCCTTGCAGTCTTTGTCGATGTCTCAAAGTCTTTGTCGATGTCTCTCGATGTCTCAAAGTCTTTCTCGATGTCTCAAAGTCTTTCTCGATGTCTCACAGTGTTTCTCTGTCTCGAAGTCTTGCTCGATGTCTCACAGTGTTTCTCTGTCTCAAAGTCTTGCTCAATGTCTCGAAGTCTTTCTCGATGTCTCAAAGTCTTTCTCGATGTCTCAAAGTCTTTCTCGTTGTCTCGAAGTCTTGCTCGATGTCTCACAGTCTTTCTCGATGCCTTGCAGTTTTTCTCGATGTATTGCAGTTTTTCTCGATGTCTTGCTGTCTTTCTCGATGCCTTGCAGTCTTTCTCGATGTCTTGCAGTTTTTCTCGATGTCTTGCAGTTTATCTCGATGTCTTGCAGTCTTTCTCGATGCCTTGCAGTCTTTCACGATGTCTTGCAGTCTTACTCAATTGTTGATGTTGCGATGACGATAAAAAAAGATTTATTGTGCGGTTTTGAAGGTAGATGTTTTTGAAGGAGGAATTCCTTGAGCACCACAATCCCAATGTTTTCCTAACGTATTCTGTACCAGCGTCAATGTACACTGTGTACCGTTCAACACACTCTTTATATAAGATCCTCAGGCTTATAAAAAGGAAAAAGAAAACACTTGGAGGGAGATAATCTTCCATAAATCTGATCATGTGCAGTCACACATTCCTCGGGTCTAAGGAAAACTCATTAGAGCGCTGTCTGCGATAACCCTGAAAGGTAAATTAAACATCTCGGTGCAACACATTCGTCATAATCACAGAGCGCTGCTTTTTCTCACACAGCCAAAATGATTCAAGCCAGGTTGGTTTCTCTCTGGCTCGGAGCAGTGCTGCTGCTGCCAGAGAGACAGAGAGGAGGAGGAGGAAAACCAGAGACAGGGACACAAAGAAAACATATTTAATTGGGATTCTTTTGTGTGTGTTTTTTACCAGAAACACAAAGGAGACACAAACATCTGTTCAGTCAGGACTCACCCACACATACTGCAGAATATAAAACTGTATATAAAGTTAACCCTTAATCCACAGTTGTAGTATGAAGAGACACAGCAGTAGAGAGTAGTATGTAGAGAGACAACGATAGAGAGTAGTATGTAAAGAGACAACAGTAGAGAGTAGTATGTAGAGACAACAGTAGAGAGTAGTATGTAGAGAGACAGCAGTAGAGAGTAGTATGTAGAGAGACAGCAGTAGAGAGTAGTATGTAGAGAGACAGCAGTAGAGAGTAGTATGTAGAGAGACAGCAGTAGGGAGTAGTATGTAGAGAGACAACAGTAGAGAGTAGTATGAAGAGAGACAACAGTAGAGAGTAGTATGTAGAGAGACAGCAGTAGAGAGTAGTATGTAGAGAGACAGCAGTAGAGAGTAGTATGTAGAGAGACAACAGTAGAGAGTAGTATGTAGAGAGACAGCAGTAGAGAGTAGTATGTAGAGAGACAGCAGTAGAGAGTAGTATGTAGAGAGACAACAGTAGAGAGTAGTATGTAGAGAGACAGCAGTAGAGAGTAGTATGTAGAGAGACAGCAGTAGAGAGTAGTATGTAGAGAGACAGCAGTAGAGTAGTATGTAGAGAGACAGCAGTAGAGAGTAGTATGTAGAGAGACAACAGTAGAGAGTAGTATGTAGAGAGACAGCAGTAGAGAGTAGTATGTAGAGAGACAACAGTAGAGAGTAGTATGTAGAGAGACAGCAGTAGAGAGTAGTATGTAGAGAGACAACAGTAGAGAGTAGTGTGTAGAGAGACAGCAGTAGAGAGTAGTATGTAGAGAGACAGTAGAGAGTAGTATGTAGAGAGACAACAGTAGAGAGTAGTATGCAGAGAGACAACAGTAGAGAGTAGTATGTAGAGAGACAACAGTAGAGAGTAGTATGTAGAGAGACAGCAGTAGAGAGTAGTATGTAGAGAGACAGCAGTAGAGAATAGTATGTAGAGAGACAACAGTAGAGAGTAGAGAGACAGCAGTAGAGAGTAGTATGTAGAGAGACAGCAGTAGAGAATAGTATGTAGAGAGACAACAGTAGAGAGTAGAGAGACAGCAGTAGAGAGTAGTATGTAGAGAGACAGCAGTAGAGAGTAGTATGTAGAGAGACAGCAGTAGAGAGTAGTATGTAGAGAGACAGCAGTAGAGAGTAGTATGTAGAGAGACAACAGTAGAGAGTAGTATGTAGAGAGACATCAGTAGAGAGTAGTATGTAGAGAGACAACAGTAGAGAGTAGTATGTAGAGAGACAGCAGTAGAGAGTAGTATGTAGAGAGACAGCAGTAGAGAGTAGTATGTAGAGAGACAGTAGAGAGTAGTATGTAGAGAGACAACAGTAGAGAGTAGTATGCAGAGAGACAACAGTAGAGAGTAGTATGTAGAGAGACAACAGTAGAGAGTAGTATGTAGAGAGACAGCAGTAGAGAGTAGTATGTAGAGAGACAGCAGTAGAGAATAGTATGTAGAGAGACAACAGTAGAGAGTAGAGAGACAGCAGTAGAGAGTAGTATGTAGAGAGACAATAGTAGAGAGTAGAGAGACAGCAGTAGAGAGTAGTATGTAGAGAGACAACAGTAGAGAGTAGTATGTAGAGAGACAGCAGTAGAGAATAGTATGTAGAGAGACAGCAGTAGAGAGTAGTATGTAGAGAGACAGCAGTAGAGAATAGTATGTAGAGAGACAACAGTAGAGAGTAGTATGTAGAGAGACAAAAGTAGAGAGTAGTATGTAGAGAGACAGCAGTAGAGAGTAGTATGTAGAGAGACAGCAGTAGAGAATAGTATGTAGAGAGACAACAGTAGAGAGTAGTATGTAGAGAGACAAAAGTAGAGAGTAGTATGTAGAGAGACAGCAGTAGAGAAACTTTAATCACACATCATCAGGTCCTCTTTCAGCTGCTCAGGATGTAAATGTTCCCACATTTTACAGTGTAGAGCTGCAGCTGTTTCCAGAGGTGGAGTCGTCTCAGCATCACATCATCTCTGTAATATCATCATGTCATCATCTTAATATTTCCCCTCCGCTCCCTCCTTCTCACAAAGCTCCTCTCATGCATCTGATTATTCCCAGATTAACTCACAGATCCCATTTAATAAAGTGTACTCGTTCTAGAGAGTAAGGGAGGGAGAAAGAGAGAGGGGGGAGAGAGAGAGAGAGGGAGAGAGAGGGGGGGGAGAGAGAGAGGGAGAGAGAGAAAGAGAGACACATTGATGACATTTTTTTAAAGCTCTTTTAGACTATTATCCGAATTTTTTTTTCTTCACTTTTCTGCCTTTTTTCTTGTTTTTTGTTCAACATTTTTGACTTTTTCGTGTCGTTTATCTGAAACGTTTGACCCTTTTTCGTTTTCTTCAGCATTTTTGTTGCTTAAGATTAACATTTAATAACTTATATAATGTCTAAATCCTCGACGCTGCCCGATGTCCCGTCACCTTCCTCTGTCTCTGTGTTGGCGTTCTAACCTCCGGTGGATTTGTGAGGACTATGGTTAACTGCTCCTCAGATCTCTGCAGGGTAAATCCAGACAGCTAGCTAGACTATCTGTCTGTCTGTCTGTCTGTCTGTCTGTCTGTCTGTCTGCTCCTCAGATCTCTGCAGGGTAAATCCAGACAGCTAGCTAGACTATCTGTCTGTCTGTCTGTCTGTCTGTCTGCTCCTCAGATCTCTGCAGGGTAAATCCAGACAGCTAGCTAGACTATCTGTCTGTCTGTCTGTCTGTCTGTCTAACAGCTAGCTAGATTATCTGTCTGTCTGTCTGTCTGTCTGTCTAACAGCTAGCTAGACTATCTGTCTGTCTATCTGTCTGTCTGTCTGTCTGTCTGTCTGTCTAACAGCTAGCTAGACTATCTGTCTGTCTGCCTGTCTGTCTGTCTGTCTGTCTGTCTGTCTGTCTAATAGCTAGCTAGACTATCTGTCTGTCTGTCTGTCTGTCTGTCTGTCTGCCTGTCTGTCTAACAGCTAGCTAGACTATCTGTCCAATCGGAGTTCTCTGTTGCGTGACTAAAACTACTTCTGAAGGTCAACATGTTCCACCAAAACTTCTTCCTTCCTGAGACTATTTAGCAGAGGCACCGTGGCTCCGTCCGGAGCTTAGCCCCGCCCCCACGACGATTGTGATTGGTTTAGAGCAGGGGTCACCAAACTGAGAGCTACTTCATGGGTATTGGGTCATACGAAGGGCTACCAGTTTGAGACACTCTTCTGAAATAACAAATGTGCTCCGTTTGCCTTTAGTTATACTGTATATGATTAATAATGAATAATGATACTCATCTATGTGAAGACACTGATCATGTTAATGCCTTTAGTTATATATGATTAATAATGAATAATGATACTCATCTATGTGAAGACACTGATCATGTTAATGCCTTTAGTTATATATGATTAATAATTAATAATGATACTCATCTATGTGAAGACACTGATCATGTTAATGCCTTTAGTTATATATGATTAAAAATTAATAATGATACTCATCTATGTGAAGACACTGATCATGTTAATGCCTTTAGTTATATATGATTAATAATGATTAATGATACTCATCTATGTGAAGACACTGATCATGTTAATGCCTTTAGTTATATATGATTAATAATGAATAATGATACTCATCTATGTGAAGACACTGATCATGTTAATGCCTTTAGTTATATATGATTAATAATGAATAATGATACTCATCTATGTGAAGACACTGATCATGTTAATGCCTTTAGTTATATATGATTAATAATTAATAATGATACTCATCTAGTTGAAGACACTGATCATGTTAATGCCTTTAGTTATATATGATTAACAATTAATAATGATACTCATCTATGTGAAGACACTGATCATGTTAATGCCTTTAGTTATATATGATTAATAATTAATAATGATACTCATCTATGTGAAGACACTGATCATGTTAATGCCTTTAGTTATATATGATTAATAATTAATAATGATACTCATCTATGTGAAGACACTGATCATGTTAATGCCTTTAGTTATATATGATTAATAATGATTAATGATACTCATCTATGTGAAGACACTGATCATGTTAATGCCTTTAGTTATATATGATTAATAATTAATAATGATACTCATCTATGTGAAGACAATGATCATGTTAATGCCTTTAGTTATATATGATTAATAATTAATAATGATACTCATCTATGTGAAGACACTGATCATGTTAATGCCTTAGTTATAAATGATTATTAATGATTAATGATTCTGCTCTATGTGAAGACAATGATCATGTTAATGCCTTTAGTTATATATGATTAATAATTAATAATGATACTCATCTATGTGAAGACACTGATCATGTTAATGCCTTAGTTATAAATGATTATTAATGATTAAAGATTCTGCTCTATGTGAAGACACTGATCATGTTAATGCCTTAAGTTGAGACTTGACGCTACTCAATAGTTTATTTAAGGAAAAAATATAGATTGTATAGCATACCAATTTTTATATAAGGTAAAAAAGAAGGAATGAAAATCAGCAGTTTTCTTCAATAAAGTATTTTGTGTCTAGTAATTTATGGAATTACTGGGGAAAAAAACTAAAGGTACATACGTAACAGTAACAAAGAATAGTGAGACTAATCCTGCCTCTCTCCAGCATCATGTGGCGAGTTTTCTTCATTACATTGGATGTCTGCATAATCTCTAAATAAAAATGAATGTGGTGTTTCTATTGCTTTCACCTCCATTAGCAGTTTTACTATTGTAAAGATATAGTGTTTTTCACTTTTTTTTATAGCTGTGTACATAACCTCAGACATCTTACCTGGACATATTGGTATCTTTGCTCTTTTACCTGTTTCTCTCAAACAGTACGGTGTATAATTGTTTTATTCTTATTTGGTGTTTGTATACAAAAAAAGGCTTTCTGAGCTTTCTCTGTATAAATACCATATATGTTCACTAACTAGTCTAAAATAAGATACCTACTTAGGCTTTCAGCTAAAATCCCAATCAGCAGTGTTTGATAGGCACCAGACTGACATCTATTCTGTTTTGAATGTGTGGTTAACAGTTTTGACAGCAGTGTGTTAGCATTTGAACAAAGTGCTGTAAATCTACAGTGTTGTGCACGTTGTGGTTAAAGTCATGGGATAAGTGTGTAGAGTTTTGAAAACTGTGTTCAAGCAATGAAAAACGAACTAGAGTTTTTTGGTCCACATGAACTGCTGCTGTGCAGACTGTAGTTTGAGTTTTGCACATGTGACTCCAGTTGTGCCCACTGTCGTTTAGCAATCGAAAAAAAAAACTGTAATTATCAACAATGACTTAACAATGTGGGAAACAGATAATATCAATATTCAATTTTCATTTTTAGAACTACAACTACTACTACTACTACTCATATGGTCTTTGCGGCTACCTGGGCACCGTGTTGGTGACCCCTGGTTTAGAGAAATGCCAATGAACCAGAGCCTGTTTTTTTCCCATCCAGCAAAATGCTGTAGACTAGCCAGACCTTCCTCCGCAGTGCTGAGCCAAGCACACAGCTGATCAAAGCCAGGCGACAAAAGCACAAAGCAAGCCGATCCACTTCTCCATGTCGATAAGAGCATTAAAATGAGAAAAAAATAATGGGGCAAAAAGAAATCAAGGGACATTTAGAATAGATGAAAAAAAGTGTGATTAATTGCGAGTTAACTATGACATTAATGCGATTAATCGCGATTAAATATTTTAATCGTTTGACAGCACTAATATATACAGTACAGGCCAAAAGTTTGGACACACCTTCTCATTCAATGTGTTTCTTTATTTTCATGACTATTTACATTGTAGATTCTCACTGAAGGCATCAAAACTATGAATGATCACATATGGAATTATGTACTTAACAAAAAAGTGTGAAATAACTGAAAACATGTCTTATATTTTAGATTCTTCAAAGTAGCCACCCTTTGCTTTTTTTGATAACTCTGCAAACCCTTGGTGTTCTCTCAATGAGCTTCATGAGGTAGTCACCTGAAATGGTTTTACCTTCACTGGTGTGCTTTGTCAGGGTTAATTAGTGCAATTATTTCCCTTATTAATAAAAAAGCAAAGGGTGGCTACTTTGAAGCATCTAAAATATAAGACATGTTTTCAGTTATTTCACACTTTTTTGTTAAGTACATAATTCCATATGTGTTCATTCATAGTTTTGATGCCTTCAGTGAGAATCTACAATGTAAATAGTCATGAAAATAAAAAGGAAACGCATTGAATGAGAAGGTGTGTCCAAACTTTTGGCCTGTACTGTATATGTTAGGGCTGTCAAACGATTAAAATATTTAATTGCGATTAATCGCATTAATGTCATAGTTAACTCGCATATATATGTATATCGACTACGATACTTTTTTTGATTGGTTGATAAAAGAAATGCCAATAAACCAGAGCACGTTGTTCTCCCATTCAAGAAAAGTTCAGTCAGACCTTCCTCCGCAGCGCTGTGGAGGAGGGTCCGGCAGACTGATGTCAGTTACCTGGAACCAGCGGCTGCCCGCTGATGCCGACCGGCACGATGCCGAGGTTGTTCATGGCCGTGGCCCAGGCTCCGGGGTCGCTCAGCGCGCTCGGCTCCGCACCATCAGCTGCCATAGCGAGGCTCCTGCTCGCTCATCAGACCCTCCCTCTGACGGATGGGCTCATCCAATCACAGCTGCAGCCACAGTCCACCTGGGGGGAGGGGGAAGGGAGGGAGGGACGGAGGGAGGGAGGGAGGTGAGATGGTGAAATCAAATCCAAAATCCCAGAGAGCAGCGGTGGTGAATCATCGAGCAAAAAGCTGAGAAATCTTGAGGTGATTAAGAAGCAAAGTTATGATCGGCTCAGCTTCCAGCAGGGAAGAGACACAAACGCACACACACACACACACACACATGTACACACACATGTACACACACACACACATGTATACACACGTGCACACACACACACATGCACAGATAACACACACACTGACCCATTTCAGGATGTGTTTATAATGACTGTGACACATCAAGCTTTAAGTTCATTCTGAACACACACACACACTTTTCAACAGGCCCACCCAAAACATTTCCTCAAAAAACATTAATTAATTAATATATTATAATTTGGTGAAGAATTATTAAAAATCGGAAAATAATCTCATAATTTGTGCTATAATATATATAATATAACAGTATATTAGCCAGTCATTTGTATCAGGTTAAACAGGGATTTGATAACGTTTTTAATTTAAGGCCCACCCAAAATTGGTCTGGCCCATCCAAAACTGGAATCCTGGCGCCGTGCCTGACACACACACACAACGACACACACACACACACACACACACACACACACACACACACACACAGACACACACAGACACAAACACATGCACACACACACACACACACACACAACGAGAAACAAACACACACACACACACACAGACACAAACACACAGACACAAACACACGTACACACACAGGCACACATACACACTTGCACACACCGACACACACAAACACACACACAGGAACAGGCACACAAACATGCACATGCACACAAAGAGATACACACACACACACCGAGAAACACACACACAGACAGAAACACAGACACAAACACATACTGAGAAACACACGTACACACACACACACACACACACACACACACACACACACACAGACACAAACACATGTACACACTCACACACACACCCACACACACACACACACACACACACACTCACACACACACACACACACACACACACACAGAGAGACACACACACATACACACACAAACACACATACACACACAGGCACACACACATGCACACACACACACACCGACACACACAGAAAGACACACACACACACACAGACAGACAGACAGGTGTGTGTGTTTGTGAGTGTGTGTGTGTGGGTGGGTATGTGTCTCTGTGTGTGTGTGTGTGTGTGTGTGTGTGTGTGTGTGTGTGTGTGTGTGTGTGTGTGTGTGTGTGTGTGTGTGTGTGTGTGGATGGGTGTGTGTGTGTGTGTGTGTGTGTGTGTGTGTGGATGGGTGTGTCTGTGTGTGTGTGTGTGTGTGTGTGTGTGTGTGTGATAGGGTGTGTCTGTGTGTGTGTGTGTGTGTGTGTGTGTGTGTGTGGATGGGTGTGTCTGTGTGTGTGTGGGTGTGTGTGTGTGTGTGTGGATGGGTGTGTCTGTGTGTGTGTGTGTGGGTGTGTGTGTGTGTGTGTGGATGGGTGTGTCTGTGTGTGTGTGTGTGTGTGGATGGGTGTGAGATGATGAACTCAAATCCAAAATCCCCGAGAGCAGCGGTGAATCATCGAGCAAAAAGCTGAGAAATCTTGAGGTGATTAAAAAGCACACACACACACACACACACACACACACACACACACACACACACACACACACACGTACACACACACACACACATGTACACACACACACACACACATGTACACACACAGACACGCACAACCACACGCACACACACAGAGACACGCAAACGCACACATATACACAGACACACACACACACACACATACACACACAGACACACACACACACACAGACACGCACACATACAAACATACGCAGGACACACACACACACGCACACAGACAGACAGATATATACACACACAGACACACACACACACACACACAGACACACACACACACAGACACACACAGACACACAGACACACACAGACACACACACACACACACAGACAAACATACGCAGGACACACACACACACGCACACAGACAGACAGATATATACACACACAGACACACACACACACACACACAGACACACACACACACACAGACACACACACACACACAGACACGCACACATACAAACATACGCAGGACACACACACACACGCACACAGACAGACAGATATATACACACACAGACACACACACACACACACACACACACACACACACACACACAGACACACACAGACACACAGACACACACAGACACACACACACACACACACAGACAAACACAGACACACATACACACACAGAGAAACACACACAAACATACGCAGGACACACACACACGCACACAGACAGACAGATATATACACACACAGACACACACACACACACACAGACACACACACACACACAGACACACACACACACACACAGACACACACACACACACACACACACCACACAATCCACACCCATAAATCTGATTGGGTGCATCCCTAACCTTTAGTTCCCTATTCAATAATATAATAACCACTATAGAGGGAACAGTGAGGGAGGGAACGGTTCCCACCACAGTGAAAGTGTAACGGAGAGCGTTGGCATGCCGGACACATCCCTCCCTTCCTCCCTCCCTCCCTCCCTCCCCTCCCTCCCCTCCCTCTAATCACCATCCCTCATATCTGACACCAGGAAACACTCGCTGCCCCCCCCACATCCTCCTTTAATTGAGACCCAATCACATCGCTGCTCAGCCCTGACTCCACTTAAACGACAGAGGGATGGAGGGATGAAGGATGGAGGCTCTGTAGGAAACGGGAGGATTGGACAGGAGCTGCAGGCTGGGGAACAGACTGGCTTTGTTATGAGTCCGATCCCCCCCGAAGAAACGCCCACATTTGACCCATTTTTAAAAAACAAACTGATTTCTTTGCAAGCAGATTTGCAAAGAAAAGTATCGTGGATGGTTCCATCCAACGCTCTGCATACGTAAGAAAAAAGTCACAAAAAAGTCGGAAAAAAGTGAGAAAAAAACATTGAAAAAAATGACCAAAAAAGAAATTGAAAAAAAGTGACAAAAAAACGTTGAAAAAAATGACAAAAAACGTTGAAAAATAGTGACAAAAAATAGTGACAAAAAATAGTGACAAAAAACGTTGAAAAATAGTGAAAAACAATGTTGAAAAATAGTGACAAAAAACGTTGAAAAAAAGTGACAAAAAACGTTGAAAAAAGTGACAAAAAATGTCGAAAAATAGTGACAATAAAACGTTGACATTTATTTTTTTTATTTAAACGACGGGAAGACAACACAAGCTTTAATGCCTGAAAAAAAGTGACAAAAACATCTGAAAAAAGTGACAAACAGAACGGCGCTAGCACGAACTGACGTGGAGATATCAGACATTACGTACCGCGATTCATGCATTCATAACCATGGATTCACTGTAGTTCCAGGCAGGATTAAAACACTTCTGAATGGACTACAATCTCAATAAAACTACAAAAATGTTGTAACGTAAAGTTATTCTCAGTAAAGTTCTGCAGATATGAGGAGAGTTTTTTTTGCTCGCTATTAGAGGACCACTAAGGTCTATATAAAAGAGACTTCAGATACAGTATTAGGGGACCACTAAGGTCTATATAAAAGAGACTTCAGATACAGTATTAGAGGACCACTAAGGTCTATATAAAAGAGACTTCAGATACAGTATTAGGGGGACCACTAAGGTCTATATAAAAGAGACTTCAGATACAGTATTAGAGGGACCACTAAGGTCTATATAAAAGAGACTTCAGATACAGTATTAGGGGGACCACTAAGGTCTATATAAAAGAGACTTCAGATACAGTATTAGGGGGACCACTAAGGTCTATATAAAAGAGACTTCAGATACAGTATTAGGGGACCACTAAGGTCTATATAAAAGAGACTTCAGATACAGTATTAGGGGGACCACTAAGGTCTATATAAAAGAGACTTCAGATACAGTATTAGGGGACCACTAAGGTCTATATAAAAGAGACTTCAGATACAGTATTAGGGGACCACTAAGGTCTATATAAAAGAGACTTCAGATACAGTATTAGGGGGACCACTAAGGTCTATATAAAAGAGACTTCAGATACAGTATTAGGGGGACCACTAAGGTCTATATAAAAGAGACTTCAGATACAGTATTAGGGGGACCACTAAGGTCTATATAAAAGAGACTTCAGATACAGTATTAGGGGACCACTAAGGTCTATATAAAAGAGACTTCAGATACAGTATTAGGGGGGACCACTAAGGTCTATATAAAAGAGACTTCAGATACAGTATTAGGGGGACCACTAAGGTCTATATAAAAGAGACTTCAGATACAGTATTAGGGGGACCACTAAGGTCTATATAAAAGAGACTTCAGATACAGTATTAGGGGACCACTAAGGTCTATATAAAAGAGACTTCAGATACAGTATTAGGGGACCACTAAGGTCTATATAAAAGAGACTTCAGATACAGTATTAGGGGGACCACTAAGGTCTATATAAAAGAGACTTCAGATACAGTATTAGGGGGACCACTAAGGTCTATATAAAAGAGACTTCAGATACAGTATTAGGGGGACCACTAAGGTCTATATAAAAGAGACTTCAGATACAGTATTAGAGGGACCACTAAGGTCTATATAAAAGAGACTTCAGATACAGTATTAGGGGGACCACTAAGGTCTATATAAAAGAGACTTCAGATACAGTATTAGGGGGACCACTAAGGTCTATATAAAAGAGACTTCAGATACAGTATTAGGGGACCACTAAGGTCTATATAAAAGAGACTTCAGATACAGTATTAGGGGACCACTAAGGTCTATATAAAAGAGACTTCAGATACAGTATTAGGGGGACCACTAAGGTCTATATAAAAGAGACTTCAGATACAGTATTAGGGGGACCACTAAGGTCTATATAAAAGAGACTTCAGATACAGTATTAGGGGACCACTAAGGTCTATATAAAAGAGACTTCAGATACAGTATTAGGGGACCACTAAGGTCTATATAAAAGAGACTTCAGATACAGTATTAGGGGACCACTAAGGTCTATATAAAAAGAGACTTCAGATACAGTATTAGGGGACCACTAAGGTCTATATAAAAGAGACTTCAGATACAGTATTAGGGGGACCACTAAGGTCTATATAAAGAGACTTCAGATACAGTATTAGGGGACCACTAAGGTCTATATAAAAGAGACTTCAGATACAGTATTAGGGGACCACTAAGGTCTATATAAAAGAGACTTCAGATACAGTATTAGGGGACCACTAAGGTCTATATAAAAGAGACTTCAGATACAGTATTAGGGGGACCACTAAGGTCTATATAAAAGAGACTTCAGATACAGTATTAGGGGACCACTAAGGTCTATATAAAAGAGACTTCAGATACAGTATTAGGGGGACCACTAAGGTCTATATAAAAGAGACTTCAGATACAGTATTAGGGGACCACTAAGGTCTATATAAAAGAGACTTCAGATACAGTATTAGGGGGACCACTAAGGTCTATATAAAAGAGACTTCAGATACAGTATTAGGGGACCACTAAGGTTTATATAAAAAGAGACTTCAGATACAGTATTAGGGGGACCACTAAGGTCTATATAAAAGAGACTTCAGATACAGTATTAGGGGACCACTAAGGTCTATATAAAAGAGACTTCAGATACAGTATTAGGGGGACCACTAAGGTCTATATAAAAGAGACTTCAGATACAGTATTAGGGGGACCACTAAGGTCTATATAAAGAGACTTCAGATACAGTATTAGGGGACCACTAAGGTCTATATAAAAGAGACTTCAGATACAGTATTAGGGGACCACTAAGGTCTATATAAAAGAGACTTCAGATACAGTATTAGGGGACCACTAAGGTCTATATAAAAGAGACTTCAGATACAGTATTAGGGGACCACTAAGGTCTATATAAAGAGACTTCAGATACAGTATTAGGGGACCACTAAGGTCTATATAAAAGAGACTTCAGATACAGTATTAGAGGGACCACTAAGGTCTATATAAAAGAGACTTCAGATACAGTATTAGGGGACCACTAAGGTCTATATAAAAGAGACTTCAGATACAGTATTAGGGGACCACTAAGGTCTATATAAAAGAGACTTCAGATACAGTATTAGGGGACCACTAAGGTCTATATAAAAGAGACTTCAGATACAGTATTAGGGGACCACTAAGGTCTATATAAAAGAGACTTCAGATACAGTATTAGGGGACCACTAAGGTCTATATAAAAGAGACTTCAGATACAGTATTAGGGGGACCACTAAGGTCTATATAAAAGAGACTTCAGATACAGTATTAGGGGACCACTAAGGTCTATATAAAAGAGACTTCAGATACAGTATTAGGGGGACCACTAAGGTCTATATAAAAGAGACTTCAGATACAGTATTAGAGGGACCACTAAGGTCTATATAAAAGAGACTTCAGATACAGTATTAGGGGACCACTAAGGTCTATATAAAAGAGACTTCAGATACAGTATTAGGGGACCACTAAGGTCTATATAAAAGAGACTTCAGATACAGTATTAGGGGACCACTAAGGTCTATATAAAAGCACCCAGAGAGCACCATGTCATGGGACCTTTAACCTAAAGCAGCACGTTGCATAGCGTCTGTGCCGTTACATCCATCCATAACCTTTTTGATTTGGCTGACTGTGGTGGCGTGCGTCGTGCCGTTGGCGGTTGCTCAGGCTAGAAGAGGAAGCGGCCTGTCAGGCGCCGCTGCTAACGGGGATCAACTCTGAGATTTAAATCTCTCTTAAAATAAAGTGTGCAGCGTGAAGCAGCCGGCCCAGTCTGTCAGAAACCTTCATCCACAATCCCCCCTTATTCTGCCTGCAGGGTGTGTGTGTGTGTGTGTGTGTGTGTGTGTGTGTGTGTGTGTGTGTGGGTTTTCCTGTCTTTGTGAGGACATTTTGCTCTGTTTTCAGCGAGCTGTTTTAGGGTTGAGAATGAGCTTAAAGCTGGATGTGTCTGTGTGTGTGTATGTGTGTCTGTGTGTGTGTGTCTCTCTGTGTGTGTGTGTGTCTCTCTGTGTGTGTGTGTGTGTGTGTGTGTGTATCTGTGTGTCTGTGTGTGTGTGTGTCTCTCTCGGTGTATATGTGTCTGTGTGCATGTGTCTCTGTGTGTGTGTGTGTGTGTGTGTGTGTGTGTGTGTGTGTGTGTGTGTGTGTGTGTGTGTGTGTGTGTGTGTCTGTCTGTGTCTCTGTGTGTA
This sequence comes from Perca schrenkii, assembly GCA_025617405.1. Taxonomy (NCBI): domain Eukaryota; kingdom Metazoa; phylum Chordata; class Actinopteri; order Perciformes; family Percidae; genus Perca; species Perca schrenkii. The sequence continues at coordinate 35,559,980 of CM046797.1, read as the reverse complement.
TGTGTGTCTGTCTGTGTGTGTGTCTTTGTGTGTGTGTGTGTGTCGTTGTCTCTGTGTGTGTGTGTCTCTGTGTGTGTGTGTCTGCGTGTGTGTTCTCCTGTCTTTGTGAGGACATTTTGCTCTCTTTTCAGCGAGCTGTTTTAGGGTTGAGAATGAGCTTAAAAATATATCTCCACATCATGTCGTGCTAGCGTCCTTCTGTCTGTTGGGTATGAAAGCTTGTCTTGTCTTCCTGTCGTTTAAATTAAAATCTGTTTTTTTCAGCGTTTTCAACACCACTTTTTCTGACGTTTTTGTCACTTTTTTCCATCCAATTTTTGTCACTTTTTTCAACGTTCTTTTGTGTTCTTGTCTTCTTTTTCCTATCACTATAAAATAGAATAAAACACCCAAATTCACTGAAGAGTGAACTTTCGGTGTGAAGAGCGTTGGACGGAACCATCCACGTTACTGTCTTTGACAATCTGGGTGAAAGAAAACCCAAATTTCGGAGGTAAAAACCTTTTGAAAATGGGTCAAATCTGACGACATCAAACTACACGTTTCATGTCATGTCATCAATAAAGTGTGTAGACATTTTTGTAGTTTAGAAGCAGAGAAATTAGTCGTTTTAATGAGACTGTAGTCCATTCAGAAGTGTTTTAAGAGTTTTTTGTCACTTTTTTCCGTGTTTTTTGTCACTTTTTTCCGTATTTTATGTCACTTTCTTTCAACATTTTTTTTGCTTTTTTGACGTTTTTTGTCACTTTATTACGACATTTTTTTCTGACGGTTTTTTTTCACTTTTTCCGAGTTTTATGTCACCTTCTTTCAACGTTTTTTCAATTTTTTTGACATTTTTTGTCACTTTTTTGTCGTGTTTTTTGTCACTTTTTCCCGACATTTTTTGTCATTTTTTTCCGATGTGTTTTGTCACTTTTTTCCGGAGTTTTTTCTCCGCAAATTGTGGTACGGTACGATACGTCACCGATATCTCCACGTCAGTTCGTGCTAGCTCCGTTCTGTTTGTTGGGAATGAAAGCTAACGTGTGGGCCGTTCCAGAAAGGTCTCCCGTGTGATCGCAGGTCTTCCGGAAGCTTTTAGAATCTGGCGGGAACTGCGAGGCTTTGACGGATACTTAGCTCAGTAATCCCGGAAGGCTGTGAAGACTTTAATGGAGTCAGACATGTTTAATAAATGGAAATATATGCGGAGTTATGTCACAAATGGAAGACCTTCTCCTTTTACACGAAACGCCAACATTCAACGAGAACTGATGAAGGCTCCGATCGCTCTGCAGTGTGTGTGTGTGTGTGTGTGTGTGTGTGTGTCTGTGTGTGTGTGTGTATGAGAGCTATCACCAAGAAAGTGAGCATTTCTCAGTATGCAAATATGAGAGCTTGTGTGTTGCATGCGTGCATGCGTGTGTGTGTGTGTGCATGCGTGTGTGTGTGTGTGTGTGTGTGTGTGTGTGTGTGTGTGTGTGTGTGTGAATGATTCAGAGAAGTCAAGCGAGCTCATGAATAATAAACAGGACACGCATAGAGCTGTGAATATTTCATGGTGCGTGAAAGTGAGCAGAAAGACTCGGCGGAGTTTGGCAACGTCCAGTCGGCTCTCAGGAGACGAGACGGTTGAAGGGACAGAGGACAGAGAGAGAGACAGAGAGAGAGAGAGAGAGAAGGATGGAGAGACAGAGAGAGAGAGAGAGACAGAGAGAGAGAGAGAGAAGGATGGAGAGACAGAGAGAGAGAGAGAGAGAGAGAGAGAGAGAGATGGATGGAGAGACAGGAAGGGTTAAAGATAACCGACAGATGGACAATTGATCAATTAGATTAATTTATACAATGTGGAAACATTTCAATAATCAGGAAATGCTCTGACACACACACACACACATACAGAGACACACACACACACACAGACACACACAGACACACACACACACAGACACACACACACACACATACAGAGACACACACACACACACAGACACACACAGACACACACACACACACACAGACACACACACAGACACACACACACACAGACACACACACAGACCTATGACCTGAGCAGGAGTCAGATGGAGTATCTAGGAGATATCAGGGGGCGTGTTGAAGCTAAAACTCCTTTAAAACATCAATAAAGTGATTAGATTCCTTCTCTGCTGATTTATTTATGATGTCAGAGCTGTGATGATGTCACATCTGTGACGATGTCAGAGCTGCGACGATGTCAGAGCTGTGCGAAGGCTGTAAACAGATTTCCCTGGAGAGAACAAAGCATGACAAGAGAGAGAGAGAGAGAGATTTAACCCTCTGCACAGCCTCCACTTTGGGCCCATGAATATTGGATCGGCCACACGTTTTATAATCCAGCATGAATATGCATGACTTCCTGTTTACAGCAAGCCCGCGTCCTCACGGGGCCCGCTCTGTATCCGTGGAGACGCTCAGGAGACAAAGAGCTCACAGTGCTCATCGTCACCTTCATGAGGTTCAGGAGACAATACGAGACACGCTAAAGCAAAGACCTTATACATGGAGCTCCATTAACTCTGTCCAACAGACCAGCTATCGTTTGACATCAGTGTTTAACAACATCCTACTAGGAATGAAAAAAATAATGGTGGGTATATGCGCTCATAAATCACGGGACCTGCTGTCTATTTTTGGACCGCTCGCTCCCAGCTGCAGCCTGTAGGGACTTATGTCTAAAATAAGGCCCTAAGGCCTGTCAAATCTGACTTTGATTGGACTTAAAGGTCCCATGACATGGTGCTCTTTAGATGCTTTTATATAGACCTTAGTGGTCCCCTAATACTGTATCTGAAGTCTCTTTTATATAGACCTTAGTGGTCCCCTAATACTGTATCTGAAGTCTCTTTTATATAGACCTTAGTGGTCCCCTAATACTGTATCTGAAGTCTCTTTTATATAGACCTTAGTGGTCCCCCTAATACTGTATCTGAAGTCTCTTTTATATAGACCTTAGTGGTCCCCTAATACTGTATCTGAAGTCTCTTTTATATAGACCTTAGTGGTCCCCTAATACTGTATCTGAAGTCTCTTTTATATAGACCTTAGTGGTCCCCTAATACTGTATCAGAAGTCTCTTTTATATAGACCTTAGTGGTCCCCTAATACTGTATCTGAAGTCTCTTTTATATAGACCTTAGTGGTCCCCTAATACTGTATCTGAAGTCTCTTTTATATAGACCTTAGTGGTCCTCTAATACTGTATCTGAAGTCTCTTTTATATAGACCTTAGTGGTCCCCTAATACTGTATCTGAAGTCTCTTTTATATAGACCTTAGTGGTCCCCTAATGCTGTATCTGAAGTCTCTTTTATATAGACCTTAGTGGTCTCCCTAATACTGTATCTGAAGTCTCTTTTATATAGACCTTAGTGGTCCTCTAATACTGTATCTGAAGTCTCTTTTATATAGACCTTAGTGGTCCCCTAATACTGTATCTGAAGTCTCTTTTATATAGACCTTAGTGGTCCCCTAATACTGTATCTGAAGTCTCTTTTATATAGACCTTAGTGGTCCCCTAATACTGTATCTGAAGTCTCTTTTATATAGACCTTAGTGGTCCTCTAATACTGTATCTGAAGTCTCTTTTATATAGACCTTAGTGGTCCCCTAATACTGTATCTGAAGTCTCTTTTATATAGACCTTAGTGGTCCCCTAATACTGTATCTGAAGTCTCTTTTATATAGACCTTAGTGGTCCTCTAATACTGTATCTGAAGTCTCTTTTATATAGGCCTTAGTGGTCCCCTAATACTGTATCTGAAGTCTCTTTTATATAGACCTTAGTGGTCCCCTAATGCTGTATCTGAAGTCTCTTTTATATAGACCTTAGTGGTCCCCTAATACTGTATCTGAAGTCTCTTTTATATAGACCTTAGTGGACAGAGAGCAGGCCTGATGTCTCCAGTGGACGTGGGACTAGAGCTGAGCGACAGGGTCATGGCCCAGATATCAGTCAGCGCTCGCTGCAGCAAATTACTCCTAATAAAGCCTTTAGAAAGGCACCATTAACCACAGAGAGAGAGAGGGAGGGGGAGTGGGGGGGGAGGGGGAGAGGGAGAGAGAGAGAAGGAGAGAGAGAGAGAGAGAGAGAGAGAGAGAGAGAGAGAGAGAGAGAGAGAGAGATGGGCTGCAGCCAGAAGTAAATCCAATCAGCTCCAATCAGATCACTGTGCAGCAGAGAAGAGAAACAGGCCGGCATACATCCCATAATAATCTCTGAAGGAAGGGCAGCACTTTAACCATGGTTGGTACTTTCTATTTCACATCTGTCTCTCTCTCTCTCCATCTCTCTCTCTGTCTCTGTCTCTCCATCCATCTGTCTCTCTCTCTCTCTCTCTCTCTCTCTCTCTCTGTCTCTCTCCCTCTGTCTCTCCATCCCTGTCCCTCTCTCTCCATCTCTCTCTCTCTCTCTCTCTCTGTCTCTCCATCCCTCTGTGTCTCCATCCCTCAGTCTCTCCATCTCTCCATCTCTCTGTCTCTCCATCCCTCTGTCTCTCCATCCCTGTCCCTCTCTCTCCATCTCTATGTCTCTCCATCCCTCTGTGTCTCCATCCCTCAGTCTCTCCATCTCTCCATCTCTCTGTCCCTCCCTCCCTTTATCCCTCTGTCCCTCCCTCCCTTTATCCCTCTGTCCCTCCCTCCCTTTATCTCTCTGTCCCTCTGTCCCTCCCTCCCCCAGTGAATGGATCAATACCATAATGTTAGTTCACATGTGTGGGCTCCCTCTCTCTCTCTCTCTCTCTCTCTCTCTGTTTGTTTTCTCCTCTCCTGTTTCCCCCGACAGTGATTATCCCTTCATCAGGTTACCGCGCTGCAGAAAGCAATCAGCTGCAGCCTGACATTAGCGGTGAAAAGGCTCGCCATCAGCTGGAACAAAGAGCAATCAACGCCCGATACCCCCCCCAACTCTGATCAACCTGACTTCCTGTCCAATCGCCTGCTGCTGCTCTGGCTTCCCATCGGAGCCTGCAGCATCCTTCAGCTTCGCTCTCAGGGCCCTGTGTCATCCATCTGAGGTGGTAGAGCGAGTGAGAGAGTGACGGTGACTCTGGAGTCATAGTGCAGCCTGATCTCATGAAGTTGCGTATGTACGACACGCCAATTCGTGTGCCAAAACCTCGAGACTTTCAAACATCAACATGTCATTTATTAATATGCATTCGTGTCTAAATGACATATAAACATATTTTCCTGTTCTATTTTGCCTGGAAACGCTTCCAACACGCTCGCGTCTCGCGTGAAAAATAGGCGTCGGTCCTATTTCTAAAAATCAATCCTGAATTTTACGGGGAGCCAATGGAGAGCCTACAAGACTGGAGTTGATGTGAGACCAGAACGCAGGACTTTTAAGCCTTCCCCCGATGTTTCCTTCCTAAACCCAGCTGTTAATTGTTGTCCTAAGCGTGTTTTTGTCATTTTTTTTGTGTTACTAAAGCCTTTCCCGGTGTTCTTTTCTTAAACCCAACCTATTTATGTTTACATCCGCTGTATAACAGCGTAGACATACACGTGGAGAGCTGAAAATGCGTCCAGATAACAAGGAAAGTGGGCGTGTATGTTTACGTAAAAAGTCATGATGCCACGTTGGATAGAGAGAGAACCAAAGGGTCTCCTGCTGATCTTTGTGACCACGGGAGGGGGGGGAGATCTGGAGGAGCAGGAGGAGTTAACCCTCTCCTTGACCTCATGTTGTTGATGGAGAAAGAGAACCAGGAGATGAGTCTGGGTGGGGGGGGGGGGGGGCATGAAACGCTACCGAGCCCTGGCCGAGAGACCTATGCATTGATTCCAGGATCAGTTATATAAACTAAAGTCAGTTCTGCATCAAAACTAGAAGAACAAAGACATATTTTCTGAAGAAACACTCCTGAAAACTGTAA